>JAJIBD010024680.1:0-96178 GCA_021461705.1 Cryptotis parvus | reverse complement strand
TTGTGTTTGGGCAGACCTCTAACTACTATTTCCTAATTTTCTTTATGGTATTAGGTTAATCTTAGGCTTGTATGTCTCTCTCTGTTTCCAGCTGTGGGATTTAATAGACTTCAGTAATTTATCGATTTCTTCTAGGTTGTCATGCTTCATGGCATACAGACTGTAAAGAAATCACTGATATCTTTAGATTTCTGTGGTTTCTTTTGATGTTTCCATTTTTATTTCTGATTCTGTTATTTGGCTTCTTTCCATTTCCTTGCGAATTTTTGCAAGTGGTTTGTCGCCTTTTTATTTTTCAAAGAATCCAGCTTTAGGTTTCATTAATCCTTCAGTATTATTTATTGGGCTCCAGCTCATTGATCCCCTCGAAGTTTTATTTATTTCCTTTTTCTTCCAGCTGTGTCTCCTTGTTTGTTCTCTTTCTCAATATTTTCAGCGGGAAGTTAGGTTATAGTATATTTGGGGAATGTTTCTGTTTCTTCTGATTTCCTGAAAGAGCTTGAAAAGGACTGATAGTAGGTCCTCTTAAAGGTTGGGAAGTCTACTAGTGAAACCATCTGATCCTGTACTTCTTTGTATCTGGGCAAACTTTTAATTACCGCTTCTGAATTTTTCAATGGTGATGGGTTTACTCAGGTATTGTAGGTCTTCTTGTTTCAGTTATGGAGGTTATAGATTTCAGGAACTTATCCATTTCTTCCCAGTTCTCACATTTGTAAGTAGGGACTGTCAAAATAATCTGATGATCTTTCGGATTTTGTGGTTTCTGTTATGATGTCCCCCCTTCTTTCTTTCTCGATTCTATTTATTGTTCTCTTTCCCTTCCTGACAAGTCTTGTGTGGGTTGTGTCGAGTTTGTTTGTGTTTTCAAATAACTAGCCTTCTGGTTTCATTAATCTTGGGTTGTTTTTTGGGTTTCCAACTCATTGATTTCTTCTCTAACTTTTACTATTTCCTTTCTTTTCTGTCTGGTTGGGCTGATTTTGTTGGTTTTTTTCTAATATTTTGAGCTGTGAGGTCAGTATTATTTATGTCACTTCCTTTCTTAATTATTATAAGAAATGGCTTTATTGTCTTTCTGACCTTTTTTCAGTCTTGAAGTCTAGTGTGGTCATATACTAGTATAAGCACCCTAGCCATTTTTATGAGAGTTGTTTGCTTGAAGAATTGTTATCAAGTTTTAACTTTGGGCCTGTTGTTGGCTCTGATTGTTCAAATGCATTTTTTAGGCAGTGAATGTTGATCTTAGTTTTTTTAATCCATTTTACTCTGTATCTCTTTAATTGGTATTTAGGCCATTGGACATGAGAGAGATTATTGTCCTGGGATTTTGTGCCATCTTCCTGAATAAGGCTTGTGAGTGTTTTGGGGGGTTTGTCTTTTCTTTATAGTAGTCCCTACGAGTTATTTCTAAAGGCTTGGTTTTGAGCCCATGAAGTTCCTGAGCAGCTGTATGTCTAGGAAGTTGGGTAGCTTTCCTTCAAATCTGAACGTGAGCCCAGTAGGGTAAATTATTCTTGGTGAAACTTTTTATTTCATTGAGTTTTTTCCTGAGCATCCCACCATTGTCTCGGCTTGGGGTGCTTAAGATGAAAAGTCTTCTGTAATCTTAGGATGCTCCTTCGTATGTTATTTCCTTCTTTGGATCTTGCTGTTTACAGTATTCTATCTCTATCTATAGGCTTTGTCATTCCACTAGGACATGCATTGGAGCATTCTTATTTGGATTTTTTAGTTTGGATCCTTCATGCCTCTGAATCTAGGAACATGCAATTTCAATTCCAGGAACTTAGCAATGATGGCTTTGACAGTTGCTTCTTTATCAGGATTTTTTTCATGCCCTCTGGGACCCTAATGATCCTTATGTTGTTCCTTTGTCTTCATCCCGCTATCTCTTGTTGTCTGTTCATTAGTTGTGAGTCTTTTTCCAACTCCTGACGTTGCTTAGAGCGTCGCTGCATCTAATCTTTGAGATAACTAATTTTTTCTTCAGCAGTTGTAACTCTCTATGGAGGCCATCTAGTGAATTTTCACTTCACTCACCACATTTTTTTTTTTTTTGGGGGTCACACTCAAGAGCGTACCAGTGTTCCTGGTTCTATTCAGGAATTACTCCTGGCGGTGCTTGGTGACCATATGGGATGCCGATGTCGTGAAGATTAACACGGCCACACAGGCTGGCCACTGGCAAGGCAATGCCCTACCTGCTGGGCTATTGCTCCGCCCCAACTATCACATTTTTAATTTTTTGTCACACTCGGCTATGCTCAGGAGTTCCTAATGGCTCAGCACTCTGAATTATCTCTTGAGGTGCTCGGGGGACCATATCGATGCCAGGGATTGAACCCAGGCCTGTACAGGCCGGCCGCGCTCTGGGCAAATGCCCTACCAGTTGGCTATCGCCCCGGGCCCCCACTAATCACATTTTTAATATCTGCCATTTCTCTTGTATTTTCATTTGTATTTTATTCATTTCTGTCTCATTTCTCTTGTGTTTTATTGACTCTTGTGCTCCATTGCTTCTTTGAGCTCCTTTGCATTCTTGACAATTCTTGCAAAATTCTTCTTAGGAGTTATAAAGCTTCATCGTAATTGCTTGGCTCCAACTTGGTTAGTGGCTTTAGTCATAGAGCTTTGGTGGAATTCTCTCATGCTTCACCATTACTACCTTGACATTTGCAAACTTTGTGCTCTTGTGTGGATATGATGTACAGTTAGGGATGTTTAGGTCGCTTGTGGAGTTTTTAGTGGCATGTAAGGAATGTTGAATGCTATGTTACTGATCCCTCTTGTAGATTTTTCTGAGTAGGTTCTTTGCGTAAGCTAGCGCATCCACACGGTTTTGAAATTTGGGGTGTAGAGAGGGTGGAGGCTTGAGTTGAAGGCCACAGGCCAGTTCCTTTCCTTTCCCACCAGATGTCCTGCTTTCTCTGAACTTCCCCAGGCTTCTGGATGGAACTGTCATGTGGAGCTATCCCAAATGCACCCTTCATTAGTGCATATTTCCACCAGGATTGTCCCAGTTTCTCCTGCTACCCTCTCTCTGTAGGACTGCCTCTCCTTTTCTTCTTTCTTTCTCCCTTCCTTCCTTCCATCCTTCCTTCCCTTCCTACCTTTTTTTTTCTTTTCTCTTCTCTTCCTTCCTTCCTTCCTTCTTCCTTCCTTTCCTTCCTTCCTTCCTTTCTTTCCTTCCTTCCTTCCTTTCCTTCCTTCCTTCCTTTCCTTTCTTCCTTCCTTCCTCCCTTCCTTCCATCCATCCTCCTTCCTTTCTTCCTCCCTCTCCTCCTCCCTTCCTTCCTCCCTTTCCTCTCCCTCCCTCCCCTCTCCCTTCCTTCTTCCTCCTCCCTTCTTCCTCTTTCCTCCTCCCTTTCCTTCTTCCTTCCTTCCTTCTCCTCCCTTCCTTTCCTTCCTTCCTCCCTCCTTCCTCCTCCTTTCCTTTCTTCCTCCCTTCCTCTCTTCTCTTCCTTTCCCTCCCTCTTTCCTCCTTTCCTTTTTCCTTTCCTTCCTCCTTTTTCCTTTCCTTTCCTTTCCTCCTTCCTTCCTTCCTTCCTTCCCTTCCTTCCTTCCTTCCTTCCTTTCCTTCCTTCCTTCCCTTTTCTCCTTCCTTCCCTTTCTTCCTTTTTCTCTTTTTTCTTTTCTTTTTCTTTTTCTTTCTTTTTTTCTTTCTGACACCTAAAGCAATCCATAGCACTCTCTTTCTCCCTGGTGTGCTCAGAGGTTACTCCTGGTGGGCTCTGGAAACCATATGGGTGCCAAATATAGAACAGACAAACGGTGTGTGAAAGGCAGGCATTCTACCCATTGGATGATGTCATTGGTCTTTATACTATTTCCGAAGACACTGAGTGTCACATTTTTGTATTAAAATAATCAAATGCTGGCTATTTTAGGTAGAAATGAAACAGACTCAAAAAAAGTAAATAGTAGTAAAAAATTCTGTGAGCTCTTCTTGTCTTGAACTTTTGAAAAATGCTGCAAAGAAAGTTTCCCTTCTGCTGCCCCTTCCTCAAAAGTCAAAGCATAAAAGCGACGCTTGGAGTTTTAACTATGTCTTTGTTTAGGTTTATGAATGTATAGAGTATGTCTGGGAAAGAAATTCTAAAGTGAATTTTGTTCAATGTTGGTGCAATTGGTCTGAAACTTGCCTTTTTCTAGGAATATACTTTATCTTTCTTTATATAAACCTTCTTGTAATCATGCAGGCAAGATGGGATTGTGAGTCTACCAGCTATTGCTAATAATGCTCTTTGTTTCTCTGACATCTTGTTTCTAAGATGGCATCTCCTGCCTCCCTGGAGGAGTCACTGGAGCTTAATGTTCATGGTTGAAGCTTAGCAAGCTTGTTGGGTTTGTTCTGCTGTGGCAGTGCCGATCGTGGACTGGGAAATTTGGCATACTCCCCGCAACTGCCAGAGTTTTCTGTACCCTCAGGGCTGTTCATCTTCTTCCTATTTATGCTGGTTCCTCTCCTCAGGGTGTCTTCCCTACTCTTCCCAGGTAGGGTCTCTGAAACAGCTTCTAGATTATGTGTTTTGTCATAGTGTGGCAACATCTGTGTGCATTAAGTAGGAAAATATCCCTCAGCACACTTTGTATCACTTGTCTTGTTCAATCGATTTGCTTGTGCGGCGCCAGTAATTTCTCCATTCATTGGGAATGAGGTCCATTATTGTTACTGTTTTTGGCATATCAAATACACCACTGGTAGCTTGCTGGCTCTGCCTTGGCTCTGGGTTCATCCCAGGGGGCCCAGTTTTTTTTTCTATGCAGACTCTTCAGCATCCATCCAGGGCCCACGGGCACAGCCCTGGGATTTGGATAAGCCTGTCTCCTGTCTGACACCTGCTGATGCAGTCAGGAAACACAGCCACACCTGCAACACCTTGAGGGGGAGGTCCCTCAGCTCAAATCTTGCCAAAATTCTCTTTTCCAACCATTTGGGTCTCTCTTTCGGGAGGAAAAATGAGCAGCATGAATATTGCTTATTCATCCATCCATCCATCCATCCATCCATCCATCCATCCATCCATCCATCTATCCATCCATCCATCTATCCATCTATCCATCTATCATCCATCTATCTATCTATCCGTCTCGCGCGTCCTTGGCTCGCCCGGGCTCCGTCCGTCCGCTCCGCTCCGGCTCGCCCAATTTCCTGGGTCCTCGCTTGTGCCTGTCCGCCTACCTGTCGGCTCTGTACTGGTTCTTCCATCTATCCCATCCTGTTTGTCTGTCTCATCTATCTATCTAACCTATATAGAGCTACCCTGAAGTAAGAAAAATTGTGGACCTTTTTACTTGAAAGTTTGAAACTAGCTCATCTCGCTGTCATCACATTTCGCCACTTATTGAAAACCATGGGAAACGATAAGAAAACATATCAACAGTTCCCAAAATAAGGGTTAGTGAAAGGGAAATGTTATCTGAAACAACCTAATTGCCTCGTAGTACTCTGGAAGGTGATTAGTTTTGGGAGTTGGACCGTTTTTCTTTAAGATAATATGTTGAACCAGTTAATAGTACTGATACTTTACCATATGAATTTTCTCATAAGGAAAGTTCCCCACGATCAGGGGCTAGGACACAGCTACAACTAAAGGGACAAAGGGACAAATATGTCAGGAGAAGGGACATAGCCCCTAAGCAATTCTACTGGTCATATTTTCCACTTTCATTCCTCCTTTACTAAACTTATTTCAAATATTTTCTTGTGTTGCACATTATGTGATAAGCTTTTTGATTTTTGTAAATGCAAGACTTTGTAGAAGTTTTGGGGGATGACGCTACAATCTTTATGTGCTGTCAAAGGGTATGATTAAGTCCTCCAGGCTTTGGTTTTTGCTGTAAATAGGAAAATCTTAATGTTCTCTAAGCAAAATCTATTGCTAAGAAAATATTTTAAACTAAAATGTCAGATTTCACTGCTAATGGAGTTTTTTACTCCAAGATTTAGCTAGAAATTGTTAATGTATGTCAAAACTCCCCTTTGTCCTTCTTAGTCTGGAAGAGAGCTTAATCTTTGGATAAGCAAAAGCTTATCTATTGGTTACATTGTGATTAAGTTGGAGGGCTTTGCAACTGATTAGTGAGCACATAAAAATTTACAAATCTCTCCGCAAAATTTCCTATTAGTAAAATATATTAATTAAAAATAAAATGATATAAGAGTATCACAGCTAACCTAAAAATATATTTTATGTAGGATTACGCCTCAAGCTAATGTAAATTATAAATTAAGATATAATGAGGAATAACTCAATAGTTTTTAAAAGACAGGTCATTTGGAATAATTTTGGTTAATGAACAATTTGGAAACATGCTCATCTCTAAAGTCATAATCTTTGGTATAGCACCTTCATATTATCTGTGTTTATTAATCCAAATTATCCATATATCTAAATAAGTAAATTAACTTACTTGGTTTGACAGACTTTCATGGTCACTGTGGAGATGTTAGATACTTGTAAATACGAACAATGTCAGCGTGTCAGGTAAATTTCCAGTCCCAGCCAAGTTGCAGTGATACAAAAAATGCTCTTTTTTCTTGTAGCTGTATTTCATTGTTTATGTATACCACAAGTTCTTTTGCATTCATTTATTATTGCTATTTGGGTCATCTCAGTATCCTGGCATATTACTTGTGCAATGACTATAAATGTAAACATAGCTTTTAAAATGAATGTATTTTTGTGTTCTTGGGATAGATGCTAAAACTAGAAGCATCTTGGGATAGATGCTAAAAATAGAAGTTTTATGGAAGTTCTTTTTGAGGGCACCACACCCGTGCCGCCACAAAACCAGCTCAGGGTTTTACCCTGACTCTGCACTCAGGTGCCCCCGAAACAAGCACAGGGTTACTCCCTGCTGCCCTCCAAAAAACCAGTCACTTATCACTATCACTATCTTCCCGCTCATCATCTATTTGCTAGAGCGGGCACCAGTAATATCTCCATATGTCCTGTCTCATGCTAGTAGAACCCAAAGGCATCCGCTGCTCCAGGAACATAAAGAGACTTAAACCATTATATTAGGTCATGGGAATAACCTAATATAAATGCTACTGGTATTTGGCATATCAAATACGACACGAGCAGCTTGCAGGGCTTGCCATGCAGGTGGCATACTTTTTGTAGTCATCTCTAAATAAAAGCGTTTATTGATGAACCGCACAGCCGCTAGCGGCCGCGCGAGCCGGGCTGTGGATAGTCTGATCTGCTGGGTGGAGCTGTGGACGAGAGGGAAGTCCAGATGTGGAAATGGAGGCCCCTATGGAGTAGGGGGGGGTCGTCTGGCTTGTTGTGAGGTTCTGCTGGGGTGGCAGACCAGGGCTAGAACCCGCCATGCCCTCCCGGGTGCCTCATGAGCGGCTGGGCACAGGGAGAGCAAGGGGCAGCTCTGCCCCCATGTCTGAGAGGTCTCTGGAGTCCCTGTCTCCAAAACCAGTACAGGCTTTATTCTTGCCTCAGCAGTCAGAAAACACTTCGGTGCTCAGTGGGAACATACAGGATGTCAGGGTTTATTCCCCTATTGGCAGAGTGCAAGGCACAATCGTTACCTACGGTACTATCACCTGGCCCCTATGCGTTATGGTTTTTTGCTGTCAGGTGGGAGCTCCCGTGGATCTCAGCAGGCATTTGGGGTCACTTATAATAAAGTATCAGACAACCCTGCTGGTGGGTCAGTGCAGGGGTCTGAGGATGGGTGCTGCTGGGGCACTGCAGTGCAATGGCAATGCCTGTGCCAGGGATTAACCAGCTCACTCCAGCAGTACTTGGAGAGCCACAGGGGTCCCACCCAGTGGTGGTCAAGTCTTAGGGACTTCACCTGCCCATTCTGCTATCTCCTGTCTCTTTATTATTCATGCTTTAGAAGTCTGCATCCTGATTTCCATAGAGATGGAATCAGATACCACTCCCAGCAACAGTGAAAGAGATTTTCCTTTTCACCTCAACTTCACCAACCCTGTTTGCTTCCCAAAAAGACATTAAAAATAAATTCCACATCGGGGGCTGGAGATATAGCACAGTGGGTAGGGCGTTTACTTTGCACACAGCTGGCCCGGTTCCATCCCCGCATCCCATATGATCCCCAGAGCACTGCCAGGAGTAATTCTTGAGTGAAGAGCCAGGAGTAACCCCTGATCATTGCTGGATGTGACCCAAAAAAGAAAAAATCCACGTCGGATCTTCTGTCTGCTTCTCTGCCAGGTGACGCTACCTCCAGCTGGACATCACTGGCTCCTCGTCCAGAATGGAAGGCAGAGGAACCCTTCCTTTTCGGGTTAAGCTTTTCAGAAGCCACCTCATCCACCCTGCAGCAGATAAATGGGCTAGCACAACTTCTGAAGTGACAGATTTATTCAACAAATTATACACTGCTCACAGTTATTCTTACTGTAGTTTGGGTGAAAACGGGCATGGAAGAAAAGAGGCAACCTCAACTCAAACTCTCAGCATATTCCAGGGTTGTAAACACAACGACTCACCCCAGCACAAGAGCACTAAAAACTGACGGGAGAAACAGGTAGAAATCGACCAAGCTCAATGAGTGAAAATAGTATAACTGAAGACCAACAAATTCTGTAAATCCTCAATGTCTTCAGTGACACTATTGTGAGGATGTTCAATGACTTCAAACAAACAATCACACAGGTATTCAACAAAAATGCAAGAAGAGCTGAAATGAAAAACTCCAACAATTTGAAATGACAGAAATATAAAAATATCAATAGAAGCTCTGAAAAGAGAATATCAGAATCTGAACAAAAGATTCAGGGCGCCCAAGATAAGTAGGAAAACAGCAGAAGGTGGGAATAGTCAAAAAGGAATGAACAGCAAACCAGAGAACTGTGGGATGGGCTCACAAGGAATAACGTAAGAATCATCAGAGTCCTTGAAGAATAGGAAGGCAAATGTTATGAGGGAAACAATAATTAAACGAATTAAAAATTGATAATAATTTTTTTACTTAAGGTCATGCCCGTGATGCTCAGGGCTGTGCACGGGGACCATACGGGATGCGGGGGGGGATTGAACCTGGGTGGGCCACATGCAAGGCAAATGCCCTACTGCTATGCTATTGCTCTGGTCCCGAGTAATAATTTTGTAGAGTTGAGGTAATAATAATTTTTGTAGATTATAGGTACCAAGATTCAAGGTGCCCAAAGCCTTTCAGTGAAAGTAGTCAACTAGGAAAGTTCCAAGACACATTTTACTCAAAATGAGCAAAATCCAGAGAAAGAATACTAAAAGCAGAAGATCAGAAAAGGAGCATATGCAATGAAAAGTCCGTTAATGTATAGCAGATACATCAAATAAAACTCTAGGAGACAGGACAGTATGGGAAGAAACAGTACTAAAACTTGGTTGAAATGAACACTTCGCCAAAAAATACTTTATCCAGCTCGATTACTATTCAGATTTGAAGGAATGATAGAGTTTCATGGACCAATAAAAAGATGAAATTCATGCCTTAAAACCAGTTTTTGCAAAAGCATTTAAAAAGCTTCTCTAAAGGACAGGACAAACTCCCCAATATGTGGTATCGAATATGGTACTAACAGTGAGAATGGTTGCCATTTATTAGGGACTACGTATGAACACTACATTGTTTCTTAAAGGTTGCCATTTATTTATTAAAATACACAATTTTACTACTAGCATGTTAAGAGATTTCATACATTTTCAATATTGTAGTAATAATGTATATATTTATACATTTATATTAATGTAACCAATGTAGACAGGATATTTTTTATTTGGCTAAAATATCTTATTTATATTGGTTAAAATTACCAATCAGTCATCACAAATTAATTTTTATTGATTTTTTCTGATAATTCTCATGTGCCATTCCTGTAAGATTTTTTAGCAACTAATATGACATAAATTTGTTTTATGCTTCTGGGGGGGAGGGGGCAGACTAAAGTGTGAGGGACCCGAGACATTGGTGGAGGGGGAAGCACTGGTAGTGAGATTGGTGCTGTAACATTGTAGTCTGAAATAACTAGGTATAAACACATTTGTAAAGAAATATTAATTCAAAACAAATAAAAATAAACCTATTTCAAAAAATGTTTTCGCAGAATGGTTTTTGCTAGATGGGATAGTGACCAACTCACAAATCACTTAGCAAAGTTGATTAGGTCTTTGTGCTAGATAAATAAAAACTGTGAAACGAATCTGCAATTTGAATCCCTTTCATCTCTAGTGCTCTATCTATGTTAAAATATATGAACACTACATAATCTCTTAAAGATCATGGGTAAGAAATACATTCCAGACTCTTAAAAACTCCAGTTCCATTATATCCTCAAGATTTTCTCTTGTGTGCACTATTTATTTAGTTTTGGATGCCAGATTAGTAATCTTTTCCTAACTAGTCTTTAAACAAAGCTTAGAGAGCACACAGGTTAACACCTAACAAACAAAATGCTTTATACAATGAAGAGATAAAGCAAATCCTGAGCTGATACTCTGGAATTGCTTACACACTTTTTAAGTGATTTTTAAACTACTATGCTTATATACGTTTTGGTATTTTCTTTCAAGTTCTCTTTACCTGCACCTCCTTTCTTTACTCATTTCTCTTTTCTCTTTTCCCATCTGAAATGTTTATGGTCTCAAAAGTAATTACTTCTAGAAGGAAGTTTTCATGGATGCTAAATGCTACCTCATAGAAGCCATGAGCATAGAATCTGCTAGCATTTAGAGTGGTATAATATATATGCAAGGTTGAATCAAGTGGGAGAGAAGGTTAATCATTTTTTAAAAACTGGCAGTGTTGCTGGAGGTGGATTAATATGCTTTTTTAAGTCCCTTATGTGCTGTAACGCTCTTTGATCACAATCAATATGTTCCTGGTTTAGATTTTGAATTAAAGGTGTCTCCTGTGGTAAGCTGGAATAGTTCCCTTAATCTCTCTGGTCATATTAGGTAATATTTTCTCCTTTAAATGCACGATCTATGTTAAAGGGAGTGTTGACTGTACCAGATTCTAACTTAGGAACTCAGAAGATGAAAGCATCGTTTTTCTGATAATTAATATTAACTCTTCATTGCAAATATTATACTTTATCAGTAAAATGTGGCAGTTCTAAAAATAGTAGAATAGTTTCACGTGCCTGTGGAGCCTATGAGTTCTTGAACTGCGAGCTAGCTTCTTGGCAAAGCAGGTTTTGTACTCACACCAAAGAACAGAATGTGAAGTTGGCACCAGCCAGCATCTCCAGTGCACAGGGTATCCCGATTTAAATTTGACAACCAGAATATTTTACCACTTGAAATTATTGTCATCTGGTTTTCTTCAGTTTCTTCTTTGCGAACGAAAAATTTGAAAGTGTGTTAATAAAATGGACCACAGCTTCCCACTACTCCAGGTGCTCTTATGACCCAGGGACAGCTCAAATAGTAATGCGGCTGCTCACTCACTAAATGGACCTTATATCTTCCTAAGTGTAACCAGACCAAAGGTAAGATAGACATCGATTTAAATCTGCAGTAAACAAATCTGAGAAGGATGTTTCTTTCAGTTTCCAGTATTATTTTTCTCAACTAGTAATTTTCCTAGCTCCAAAGAACTAAGCTCTGTCTTCTTTTATGCATTTGATGTTTTATAATGATAGTCCTTATCTCTTTTTAAAATGTTATTTTCATTATTAAAAATTCTATGTAATTGCATATAGTCTTATATTAGATTCAGTTCTACCGCATAATGACTGTACATATTGAAAAAGGGTTAAAACTTTAAGTCTGAGTAACATCAGCGCACAAGTTATAATTATTTTTCTTGTGAAAAAAATCTTCTAAGATTTATTTTCTGAGCATATTTTGAATACACGCAGTGCTGTAAAAACTAAGCCAATATATTCCTACATTTGCTTATTTCATAACTGAAATTTTATTTTTTTAATTAACTTCTTTTTAATGCTGTCGATGCCTTGCTCCCTTCTGTCATGATTTTTTAATTCTGGTGAGGAAACTAGCATTAAACACTGGAATATGCCTGGTTTCTACGCACAAATACAGATAATAATATGAATGCAATTGCAGATAAAGATTAAAGTGTGAAGTTCTGAATTAGTGAAGCATGACAAAAAGTGCTATTTAAAGTTATATAGAGAAGACTGAATTTGATGCAATCAGGAATAGAGTTTCTAAAACTTTTTATAGTAAAGTCTTTTCTTAAAAAAAAGAACATATCTGTCAGTTGAATATGAAAATTGTTAACAGAGCAACTGTGTGTATGAGGTCTGGGGAGAACTCTAGCTTTGCAAACCCTTGATCTTCATTTTTTTAAATGCATATTCAGGTATACTAGAAATTAATGTAGGAAGAAAAGGATAATCTAAAAGTAATTTCAATTAAAGATTCAGAAAATATTGTCACTATGTCTCATTATTCTCTGAGACAACCTTGGTTGATATATAAAAGCTGTATACATGGGAAGACATAAGCGAGAAAAAGCCCCAGAGAAACTGAAAACATATTGTGAGAGATAAACAAATGAGTTATTAAAATGGGACAGAGATATGTTATTAATAATCCTGCTTAAAATTAGGTCTTGAATGTAATGGAGCTTTCAGGGGGAGGAAAAGTCAAGGACATCTGAGACAGATGTGCATACTGAACATAGCATGTTTTAGAAAAATCTGAAAAAAAAAGCATTGTCTTTTTTTTTGCTAGAAGATAGGGTTCTTGGTTTTCCTATCACAGCGTGTTAACGAATGACTGGAAATAAACTGCCAAAGTTAGAATGTAATAATAGTACAGAGTGTCATACATCCTATGAAGAAAGTTATGCTTTTTTGTTTGTTTTGTTTTTTGCAAAAATTAATTAATCAGCATTTTACTGAATAAATTTTTGTATTTTATTTTTTATGTTAAAATCTGTTCTTCCTTTCTTGCAAAGTAAGTATTTTGTTTTTCAACTTAAATACTATTCTTTCTTTGCAAAGTAATTCCCTCAGGTAAAAATGTGTCATCCATTTAGTTTCAGGAAGTTTCACCTTAAATTTATATGTAATATGCAAAATTTTAATAATTTTGAAGTTTGGGTGTTGGAAGTGACTGCTTATATTTGTGGAAATTATTGTAATCATTGCAAATATCTCATATAATTTTAGAACTAGAATGCATTTTATTATAATTATCTCTATAGATGAAGCAAATTTAGATTCATTGATAATAATAGCTTGACTAAATGAAGCTTTATCTTCACAGATTCTTATTCAACAGGTATGAAGAAATGCACAAAACTAGGATACTCAGGCTATTATATTATGTTACCAGTTTTAGAAATCACATTTCTACCAGGAGTAGAGAGAGATGTTGAAGATTTCGTAGACAGAGATTGTTCATAGACTCTTGGTAATTCAGATTCTGTAGGTTGATGAAACTTTTATCATTTAGAAGAGATTTCAGATGGCCAAATGAAGTTATTTTTATTAAATGATTCTTTTGTTCACTCAATCATTTATTCATCTATTCACTGAACAAATATTTTCAAACATGAAAATTGTAGTGGCACATAAATATATTAATAAATAAATAAGTTCCTTCCGTTAGAGCTGGAGTCATATATAAGTAATAGATAAGAAGGAAGTTATAATAGCATTTCCACATACTAAGTAGAAATGGATGTATTAGAAGTTTGTAATAAGTCCATGTCAAGAAATAGCAAGGAGATAGCTCTGTAAACCAGAAAGAGGAGTTTTATAGGAAATCAACTCTGATGGCACCTTGATCATAGAATTTGAGTCTCAATAAGAGTGAAAAGAAATTAATTTTATTGAGACCATTCTGTCTATGGGAATCCATACAGGGTAACATAGACATCATCACTTGATCACTTGACATCCTGTCATTGATTTGCTAAAGTGGGCGCCAGTAATATTTCCATTTGACTCTATCATGTTCCAGTGTAGCCCAATGGCACCTGCTTGCTTCAGGAATACAAAGAGCCTCAAACCATTCATTCAGGGTCTTGACAAAGAAGTCTGACCATCTTGTAGGTGGGCAGCCAAGTAATCTTTTGACATTCCATGGGATCCAGTTAGTAACGGCTCTAGTCCAGCGGTTGTCTCCAAATCGCATTACATGTCCAGCCCATCTGATTTTCGATGCCTTGGCAAACGATTCAGCATCCCTAACTCTGGAACAGCGACAGAGGTCAGAGCTCCATATTCCTTCTTTCACTTGAGTGGGGGCATAGCTCTTTTGATTCCTCTTTGGGAGACCCGAATAGCATTCTCATCCCTGCTTTCATAGGGCCCAGGTCTCTGAGGCGTATGTTAATGCAGGGAGAATGCTGGAGTTGAAGAGTTGTGCCCGAAGCCGGTGGTTCTTTGTCTTTTTAGCTATTTCTTCGATGCTTTCGAAGAAATTCCATGCCGCTCTCTTCCTCCTGTGCAGCTCAGGTTCTAGGTCATTCATCATGTTGACTTCTCGACCTAGGTACACATAACTGCTGCATTCAGAGATGTTTGTTCCATTGAGAGTGAATGTGGCCTCTGTAACTATTTCATTTTTTATGAACATAGTTTTGCTGAGATTCAGCTGTAGACCTATCTTTCCACATACTTGGTCAAAGTCAGCCAGCATTTGTGCCGCTTGGCTAATGTTTGGTGTTATTGAATGATGTCATCACCAAGCAGAGGTGGTTTACTTGCTGACTGTCTATCTTCACTCCCATCCTTCCCATTCTAATTGTTGCATGGTGTTCTTGAGGGTGGCGCTGAAGAGTTTTGGTGAAATGGTTTCACCCTGCCCAACCCCTCTTTTGACATTGATGATCACTTCTTTGTATAATGGTGAGATCTTTGTGGTGAATCCTTAATTCTGCTCACCAAGAATCTTGAAGTATTGGGTTTGAACACCCTGTTTGGCTAGGGCTTTGATGACTGCTTCAGTCTCCACAGAATCAAAGGCTTTCTTTAAATCAATGAACGTGAGACTGAGCGGCATCCTGAACTCCCCTACAAACCTCAATGAGCTTGGTTACTGTGTGGATATGGTCGATTGTGCTGAATCCTTTTCACATGGTTGCCCCTTCATCTAGTGTTCTGCCAATCCTCTTCAGGATGACTCGAGTGAACAGCTTGTAGATGACAGACAACAGGCAGATGGGGTGATAGTTGCCAATGTTGTGGCTGTCTCCCTCCTTGAACATTAGAACTGTTCTGCTGGTTTTCCAATGGGAGGGCACCTTGCATTCAGACAGGTAGTGTGTGAAGAGTCGAGCCAGTGTATTGATGAGCACTGATGGCAGATTCTTCAGGTGTTCACGTCTGATTTTGTCTGGGACTGGTGCTGTTCCCTTCTTTACCAATGAAATGGCATGTTGGATTTCAGAAGGGAGAATGTTGGGAACGGACATGTCCATCCTGTGGAATTTGGTATATGGGCAGGTGAACATGGCTATAAAAAGAGATATGAGTAGAATTCATGGGTAATCTCCATTGCCTTTCTGGAAGTTGTGATAGATCCATCAGGACGATGGAGGGCAGTCCTCTGGTCTTATAGTTGGCAAAGGACAGGCGGGCGTTGCGAATACTTTTCCGGCTACTGCTGCATCTTCCAGTATTTCTACTCTTCTCTCTTTGAAGTCTTCCTTTATCGCTTCTCTGCACTGCTTTGCAAGCTTGGATGTTAGCATTTGGTCACCTGAGGCTCACGCTTTTGTCACGTTGGTGAATGAGCTCGAGAGTTTTTGAAGACAGGCATCCTTTTGTGTTTTTTTCTCTCTTGGCATTCTTCGCACAATCATGAAGGTGCTGGAACCAGTTGGCTGTATTCTTCATTGATGTCATCAATGATGGTATCTTCCCATGTTGCCGCAGTGGTGACAAATAGACATCATGCTCTTTGGAAAATGTAAAGTGCAATAAAGATCCTGGTACATGATTGCTGCTTGATTAGTTTGATAGAATCTGGCATTCTGAATTAACTTCATTTGCTTTGTTAAATAAAAATAAAGAGAAGAGAAAGTTGAAAAACAATTTTACAATTGAGGATTTGTGGTGGCATTAGAAATATTTATAAAACTGCTATGGCAGAGTGGAGAAAAAGTTCTGGAAAAGTATTTTAGCGTCTTCTCTGTGAAGTAGTATCACAAATAGTAATGACTGAAAGATACACCTCCAAAATAATTGTTTTCCCAGTAACTGTAGGAAATCATCTGCCAAATTTTCCTGCTTCTATGAAGGAAACTCTACAGAAGCTTAAAGATTATTATAGTTCACTTAAGCACTAATTTTTATGCTATCATAAATTTATATTATCATAGATTTCAAAACCAAATTTATATTTTCCATTTTGTTATTTGTTATTATAAGGATAGTTTTGCCATTTCAAAAAGAAATCATTAATAATATTCAGTAACATTCGAAATTTGAAGACATGGTTTTGACCCATTTTTCTTAGGCTTAAAATGATATTTTAATTATAATTGGATTGTAGGAAGTTAAAATTTGCTACCTCACTTACTTTCTAAAAACCGCTTTTCTACTTTGCTTCAATTTATCATTCCTGAAAATAGTCTTGGGAGTTCAGAAGAACATGGTCTCTGACAGCCTGATATCATTAAGGAAGTTGCTGAATAAGCAACACCTCTTCCCCTGCCTGGAATTCAACTGGGATGAAAACTGGGGTAAATTCTACATTTTAGGAAATCACTTAGATTATCTTCTACTTATAAGCTTAATCAAATCATCACATTTTCAATCTCATTTTATTCTGGGGGGTGAGTATATTTACTTTAAAGGAGTTTCTTTCCTCAAAGGAAAGGTCTCTCTTCTCTTTGAGTATGTTTCCAGCACTGGGTTTGGTGCCCCAGGGCTGACCCACCTAGGGTCTCCATTGTTAACATCTGTATTATATCTACTGGGCTGGGGTCTCTTTTAATTCTTAGCAGAAACATCATACTGCTTTCATGTTGATTTTTCTTTTTATTCTCCACCTTAAGATCATCTCTCTCTGCTCCTTTGCTTTTTCCCTAAGCCTCCCTTCACCATTTAACATGGCCGATAAGCCTCCACAGTGGAGCTGAAGGGATCGTAAAAGTCGAACTACTCATGGTGGATACATCCTTAGAGAATTTCTCTTTCCAAATAAATACTCTTTTATTTTTTCCTTGGAAAGTATTCTTTCTTTCCCTCTTCAGATCTTTAAAAAATATTCCATAAGGCCTGTCATTTAAATCTGTGCCTGGGACGAAGTACAAACTATAAAAGCTCAAGGAAGGAAATTTAAAACACACGGTATGTGTAGAAAGGCACAAAGCAAGTGGCAGAAAACTCCAAGGGTTTGGATGCTCAGTAAAACACCCCAAAGATTGCTGCTTTCTAGCAACACTTTTGATCTAAAAAAGTCAAACTCTATCCCTTATCTAATAACACATTTTGAAGAGAAATCTCAGTGCATACTGGTTTGAGCTAAGGTGGAAAAGAGTCAAGGGAGTGGGACTTACCACAGTTTTATCCTGATTTTAATCTTAGCTGAAATGCAAGAGAAGGCGAGACACAGAGAAAAGAAGCACTCTGCATACTAAGGAGGCAGGACCCCCCACAAGCTCTTTGCCAGCTACAAATAATAGTTTTATTGAGGAGTCTTTAAATACTTAAAAAGTACTCAGACTTTTGCAAACTTTTCTACCTTGCTGTCTTGGGCAACTTTTAAAAGTGAAAAGGGCAACTCAAATAGAAGAGGAGAAAAAAACTACACATTTTTTTCAAGTGTCATAAAATGTTTCTAGTTTTCTCTCGTCTTTTTAGTATGAATGAGATGTGCAGACATTTGTGGAACATTGTATCGGAAGAGCATATGATTTCAAAATGAAAAAGGTTTATGTCTTATTTCTGATATTACAATAAGTGCTATGACTGAGTCCTATTCTTTAACTTAAAATGGTCATAATTATATAACTCCTGAAAATGAAAGAAAATGTATAAAATAACCACAATGCAATATCTTGTCTGGTTATTAAGTTCATTATTCCTTTAATATGCTTGAGAGCATTTGTACCTGGAAAACACAGTGATGTTGGACTTTCAAAATGAAAGATTAAGTTTACAATTATTGAACAGCTTATGTGCAAAGTAATGCTTTTCTAAATAACGTGCTGCTATTTGAAATTTAAAATTTTCTGGAAATTCACAAATTTTAAAATTTCTGGAAATTCACAAAAAACTTCAGAGGTGAAAAATGAAAAAAAAATCTCTTTTGTCTTGCTGTTCAATACTTATCATTGCACTTTTCCCATAACACATTAACTGATTAAAGGAGCTTGAGGTATATTCATGGTATATTTGACATTTTGTATAAAATGTTAAAGGCAGGGAAAATGAAACACAAAATATAAAAAAATCATAATGAATGTGATATATAATTTTGTTCTGATGGAGCCACACCTGGGAGTGTGCCAGGGGCTCCATAACTGGCAGTACTCAGGAGACCACATAAGATGCCCGATTTGAACCTGCCGACTCTGTTGCAGAGATGTGCAAGGCAAGTTCCCTAAGCTTTGTTTTATCTCGGCAGTACAATTTTTTACTTAAATATTTTGGCTACAGGAAGTTGTACATCTTTAAGACACTAATTATTTAATTTAAATTTAAGCATAAACATAAATATATGTGATAACTAATTCATTTGCATGAAATATGGAAAGGGTGTATTATGGTGGAGAAATAGTATTCTCTGCTAGGAGGTGGAGACTGACCCGAAAGTATTACTAGACTGGAAAACACATTCACAAGAGGAAACAAGAAATTCCAATAAGTTAAATAAAGTACTTCAACATTTGTGATTGAATAAATCTATTAAATTAAGCAAATGTTTAAATGAAAGAGCAACTAGTTACACTAAAGACATATAAACAATCCACAATTAGGCATAGTCCTCAGAATGATATGAAACAAAAACATTTCAGTGGCAAAACAAAAATAATCGAAGGAAATGATCCAAGTATTGTTTGAATGTGTATATAAAGTTGCAACTCTACAGGCATGATCTCAAAAATAAAATTATATGTATATAGCAAAAAAAGTTTATGTTTAATGTGTAACCAAATTATACAAATAACCTTTATAAATTTAAAATATATTGTTGGATGACAGACCTAGCTAGCTTGGGAGCTTTGCTGTTTTATCCATTCACAGCTTAATCTATTTACATGTTATTAAGCCAGTGTTCATACTAATGAGATCTCTCTTCTATATAAACACTGATGGAGGGTATGGCAGTTACAGAAGTCACCTTGACTTTGAATGAGTAACTTCTGACTTATTATTATACATCTACTCAAACTACTATGTTATCTAGATTGGGAACAGCTCCTCTTTATACACACTGGAACCAGCATGGGACAGTTAGAATTTACCAGGAGACTACCACCCTGGCTAGTTGAGACTATTGTTTAAGATTATAGGAAGTCTAAGTTCATTTTTTACATGTAGCTGCCCAGTTTTCCCAGCACCATTTGTTGAAGAGGCTTTCTTTGTTCCACTTAATATTTTTTGCTCCTTTATCGAAGATTAAGTGGTTGTATATTTGTGAGTGCGTTTCAGGATACTCAGTTCTATTCCATAGGTCTACGGGTCTGTCTCTATACCAATACCACACTGTCTTAATTACAACTGCTCTGTAGTAGAGCTTGAGGTTGGGGAAAGTGATACCTCCCCATCTTCTTTTCCCAAGGATTGCTTTAGCTATTCGTGGGTTTTATTATTCCATACAAATTTCAGGAGTGTTTGTTCAATTTCTTTGAAGAACATCATGGGTATCTTTATAGGGACCGCATTGAATCTGTATAAAGCTCTAGGGAGTATTACCATTTTGATAATGTTAATCCTTCCAATCCATGAGCAGGGAATGTGTCTCCATTTCCTCAGGTCTTCTTTTATTTCCTGAAGTAACGTTTTGTAGCTTTCTTTGTAGAGATCCTTTACATTCTTTGTCAAACTGATACCTAGTTTGATTTTCAGGTATCAGTTTGATACCTAGGTATTTGATTTTCTGCGGTGCAATTGTGAATGGGATAGTTTCTTTAATGTCCCTTTCTTCTCTTTCGCTGTTTGCATATAGGAAGGCCATTGACTTTTGGGTATTGATTTTGTACCCTGCTACTCTACTATAAGAATGTATTATTTCTAGGAGCCTCTTGGTAGAGAGTTTTGGGTTTTCCAGGTATAATATCATGTCATCTGCAAATAGTGATAACTTGGCTTCTTCCCTTCCTATCTGGATGCCCTTAATGTCTTTTTCTTCCCTGATTGCTATGGCAAGTACTTCCAGTACTATATTGAATAGAAGTGGTGAGAGCGGGCAGCCTCAGATCAAAATGGATTCTAGATCTTGATATCAGACATGAATCTATAAGGTACATCGAAGAAAACATAGGAGAAACGGCTCTACGACATCGAAACGAAAAGTATCTTTAAAGACTGACACACCAGTGACCAAGCAAATGGAAGCAATGATAAACAAATGGGATTATATAAAATTGAAAAGCTTCTGCACCTCAAAAGAAACGGTGACCAAGATACAAAGACCATCCACAGAGTGGGAAAGGATATTCACCCAATACCCATCTGACAAGGGGTTAATATCCAGGATATATCAGGCACTGGTAGCACTCCACAAGAAGAAAACAGCCAACCCCATCAAAAAATGGGGAGAAGAAATGAACAGAAGCTTCCAAAAAGAAGAAATTCGAATGGCCAAAAGGCATATGAAAAAGTGCTCTTCATCTTTAATCATCAGGGAGATGCAAATCAAAACAACAATGAGATACCATCTCACCCCACAGAGACTGGCACACATCCAAAACAGCAAGAACAACCGGTGCTGGCGTGGATGTGGGGATAAAGGGACTCTCATCCACTGCTGGTGGGAGTGCCGACTGGTCCAGCCCTTTTTGGAAAACAATATGGGCATTCCTCCGAAAACTAGATATTGAGCTCCCATTTGATCCAGCAATAGCACTCCTGGGAATATACCTTAGAGACCGAAAAACACATAGCAGAAACACTATCTGTACTTCTTTATTCATCTCTGCGCTATTCACTATAGCTAGAATCTGGAAACAACCTAAATGCCCGAGAACAGAGGACTGGCTAAAGAAACTGTGGTTCATCTACTGGCTAAAGAAACTATGGAATACTATGCGGCTGTCAGAAAGGATGAAATTATGAAATTTACCTGCAAATGGATGGACATGGAGTCTATCATGCTGAGTGAAATTAGTCAGAAGGAAAAGGACAGATATAGAATGACTGCATTCATTAATAGAATATAGATACCAGTGTTTTAATAAATATGGGGAAATGGTAATGGCAGATTAAAACTCACCACTGAATATACACAAAGAGACATAAGTGATAAACTCTAAATATCTGCAGGGCTAGCCACAATGTGTAAAATAAGAGGGAGAGAGATGCAGAGACAGAGAGAGAGATAGAGAGAGAAAGAGAGGAAACTGGGGTACCTGCTATTAAGGCGGGTGGGGGACGGGGGGGGAGGGGTACATTGGTGGTGGAAATGGGGCACTGGTGGAGGGATGGGTGCTGGAATACTGTATTACCAAGAACCAATTATGAACACCTTTGTAATTGTATGTTTCACGGTGGTATAATAAAAAAATAAAAAAAAAAAGATTATAGGAAGGATCATACTTGTTTGCCCTCAAGCAGTAGAGTGTGATCCTTTCAGTATACATAGAACAAGATATTCAGAATCACCCTGGTACAGATAATAAATAAGAAGAATCTTGTAGGTACCATCTAGATTACATGAAACCCATGAAATTAAGATGCATTACTTTATAACAGGCCCCCTATCTCTCTCCAATGTTTTACATAAGAGATAATCTTGGAAGAAGAGATTAGTCCTTGGTGTAATTCTTTGTTTATAGCTGTAGAAGGGTGTGACACCACCCTTCTACACTCTTCTACAGCATTTAGAAGCTGTTTAGGGTTCTTTGTTGACAAGACCCTCCCCTGAAGTTAGGATTTCTTTTACTTGTATAAGGGGACTGACTTGAGGTACTGCTCTCTCTTTGGTAGGACTCCTCTCTTTTGTAGAACTCTCTCGCGGGTGAGATCTACTTTGGTGGGACTCTCTCTCTGGTGGGATCCTCTTTTTTGGGAAACTTGGGCTCTCATGTATATTCTAAGTTCTGACCAGAGCTAGAGTTCTTTCATTATATTGGACTGCAGTGACAGAGATTTTGTACTATTAAAAGCCTTTTTGGAACTGCGCCAGATTCGAGTTTTCATCCTTTCCCCAGTGACCTCAGAGGTAGAAGAGAACTTCTGTCCTGATACTGTTGGGGCCCCCAGTGACTCCCTGACTATATATATATATATATATATATATATATATATATATATATATATATATATATATATATGTATATATATATATATATATTTAAATCATGAAGTGTGATATCAAATAACTTCTGACTGAAAAACAATCTCTTCTAGAAGTTTAATGTAGTTGAACCAGGAATCCTGAGTCTTTTGTCAAAAGCTTGATGAAACTTTTTTATTGCTTCAAGTGACTATTGTGCACTAACTTTCTTACATGGGAATTATAGTAGATTAGCTGACTTCACCGTTTTAATTTTTGGGGGGAGGATAGTTGGGAGACACATTTAGCTCAGGACTTACTCTTAACTCAGTGTTTGATGGTGTTCAGTAATCCTAGAGGGTGCCTGGGTATCAAATCAGGTTTGAATTAGTTGCATGAGAGCCAAGATTCTTGAGAAATTGAAGGCAACAGATCATACCATTCTCCTTTTAAATTAGAATTAGAGACAGACAATAAATAGACAATCTTATTTCATAGTAGAGCTTGAAAACAGTTTAACTCATAACTGTTACTAAAAACAAGTAACAGAAAACTTGATTTCTAGAATGGCAGAGTTAAAGCCTTCAGTCTTTTTCTTCCCTATAGAAGTGATTATAGCAAACTGTCTGAATTAGTATGTTTAGAATACAAATTAACAAAAATCTAGCAGCAATCCAAGAAAATATTACTCAAATAAGTGGTGAATCTTGATAAAGAGTGTAGAGCGGGCTGGAGTTATAGCACAGTTGGTAGGGCATTTACCTTTCATCCGACTAACCAGGGTTTCATCCTCAGCATTCCATCTGGTCCCCTGAACACCACCAGGAGTAACCCCTGAGCATGGCCGGGTGTGACACAAAAAAAAAAAAAAAGAGTGATAGAGCTTTAACTTGGCCTAGTTTTACCAGTCTTTTAAAAGAACCTGGTGGCCTCAAAAGTCCATGCCCTCGTAACTACCAGAGTTAAGACATCCATCATGTAAACATAACTTGTGTCACTTGTCTTCCTATTGTTCATTAATTAGCTCAAACGGGCACAGTAATATGTCCATATGTCCTGTTGCATGCTAGTACAGCCCAAGGGCATTTGCTCATTCCAAAAGATGAAGAGCTTTAAACCATTCCTGCAGGTCATGGGAATGAGGTTTATAATTGTTACTGGTTTTTGTCATATCAAATTTGACACAGGTAACTTGCCAAACTCTGCCATGCAGGTGGTATATTCTCAGTGGCAGGCTCTCTTCTTGTGCATTTACTGATGAACTGCAGGGCGCAAAGCAATGGAGAGAGATTGGTTTTCTCTTAAGTGGAGCTCTGATGAGCTGTGGAGTCCAGATGTTGAAAATGACTGTCCTCATGGTGTGGGGGGTTCCTCTGGCTTCTGGTGAGGCTGTATTGGGATGGTGGGCCAGGGCTAGTACCCGCCTTCCCTGCCAGGTGCCTTGTGATCAGTTAAGAACAGGGAGAGCAGGTTGCAACTCTGCCCCGTGTATCTGAGTCTCTGGGAAAATTAACATTATCAAAATGGCTGAATTTGACGGAGAATGTGGAGAGATAGATCTAATCTACAGCTGAATCTCAACAAAACTATGTTTATGAGAAATGAACTCATTTCCAGAGGTCCCATTCACTCTCAATGGAAGCAGTGTGGGAGCCCCGGAAGTGGAGGTTATTCACTGTCCTGCGCGACAGAATAAAGCACTGGGCAGCAGGCGGATGCAGAGGCGAAGCCACGGCAAGGGAACTCGTTACTGATGCTGAAGCACCCACCTCAATGCTGGTATTCACTGCCTGACCCTCACCTACCACCTGAGCTGGGGCAATCAGAAAAGGAAGAGAGGAAGGGGAGGGGTGGGATAGAAAAGGTTGAGGGGTGGTGAGAACATAAGCCAGGAGGATTTTTCCCCTGGGACACTGAATCTATAATTCAGAGTATTCATGAGGGCACCCATTTGGGAATCAGGCAAACTTAGACAAGTACTTGAAAGATTTTATGTATGTGCAGTCATGATGGGAGAAATAGACCAACTAGTTGCTAACTGCACATGCCAGTTAGTGTACTCCAGAGGCAGGAAGGAGGGAATGGAGGAAGGAGCTAGGGAAAGGGAATTCAAAGAGGGAAGGTTGGGGAGGGAGAAAGGGGACGTGAAGTGGGAGAGTTTGGGAGGGGGAAAGGAGATGTGTAGGGGGACGGTTGGGGAGGGGGAGAGGGAATGTGAACAGGGAGGGTTGGGGAGAGAGGGGATGCGAAGAGGGAGGGTTGGGGGAGGGGAGAGGGAATGTGAACAGGGAGGGTTGGGGAGAGAGGGGATGCGAAGAGGGAGGGCTGGGGAGGGGGACTTTAGGGATATAAAATCAGGCCTACATGGGTATAAATATGTGTTGGTATTCATTGGGCCTCAGGATGGGCAAACACTTTCCTTAATGAAAGGAGCTAAGATTGCGGCTAAAAAGTTTCTAGAAGAAATAATTCCACTATGGACAATTCCCTTATTTCTTGGAACTGATAATGGCCCTGCCTTTTCAGTCACCATTTCACAAACCATGGCTAGAGTTCTGGGCACAAACTAGAAATCACACTGTGCTTACAGGCTCTAGAGCTTGGGGCAAGTGGAAAGAACAAATCAGACCCCGAAAGAGACTGAACCAATTTAACCACAGAGTCTGGCTTGGGATTGTCACACTGCTTCCAACAAAGCCCCTGCATGTTGATGTTCCACATACATGTTCAAGTTGACACCATACAAAATTGTTTATGGGCGACCACCCCCTTAATACCACTCCAACTCACTGACACCTGTGCAGCCTCCCTCACTTGTACAGGGCCTACAATTGATTCTGCAAAAACACTGACATTCTGTCTGCCAAGCTCTACAGTTCTGGCTGGGGGGTCACAACTCAAGTCAACATGCCCCAGCCAACTCCCTAGGAGATTGTGTATTAATTAATAGACATGACCACAAACATTTGGGGCCAGACAGAAGTGCACCTATACTGTTCTATCTACCCCTATTGCCCCCAAGGTTGTAGGAATAAAACCGTGGACCCATTGGACACATCTAAAGACAAGTGCCCCATGTCAGACAGACATGGGGCAGAGCTGCTACTTGCTCTCCCTGTGCCCAGTTGCTCATGAGGCGCCCAGGAGGGATGGCGGGTTCTAGCCCTGGCCCGCCACACCAGCAGTGCCTTGCAACAAGCCAGATGACCCCCCACTCCATGAGGGCCTCCATTTTCCACATCTGGACTTCTCTCTCCTCAGACCTCCACCCAGAAGACCAGCCTATCACAGCCCGGCTCACGTGGCTGCAAGCGGCCGCGCGGTTCATCAATAAATGCTGGACTTAGAGAGTATGCTACCTGTATGAGAGAGTATGCTACCTTGTATGTATGCTACATACAAGAGTATGCTACCTGCACGGCAGAGCCTGGCAAGCTACCCGTGTTCTATTTGATATGCCAAATACCAGTAACAATTATAGATCTCATTCCAGAATATATTGAGGCTCTTTATGTTCCTGGAGCAAGCAGATGCCCTTGGGCTCTACTAGCATGAGACAGGACATGTTACTGGGGCCCGCTCGAGCAAATCGATGATGAACGGGAAGACAGTGATACAGTGAAAGACAAGTGAACCTCCCTCATGAGCCAGCAGTGGAGAGTCACCAGGACAAGCCAGGATGATCCCCACCGGATTAAGCCAACCTGGCTCCAGTGCCAGGGTACAGATCGGCCAATACGACTGTACCACCTGTACCGATGCATAGCCGGCAGCTGGTTGAACCGCTTCCTGGCCCTCTTTTGTACATCATGGACTGCTGGGAAAGAATGGAGTTGGGAACTGTGCTGCACCTCTTACATAGATGGTTAACCTGCTCTGTTCAGCTGTATTACCCTGACTGTTACACTGCCAATATCAATGTGTAACAGGGAATACTCCTTACAGCCCTAGTAAAGAACAGCGTGAGGGGCCTGAACGGGTGGCAGGATTCACTGTTTGCTGGCAGCAACCTCCTAAGCCAGGACCTAGGCCTTGGATGGGTTGTAAGGGCCCATCAGGTACTGAGTGTTACCACATCTGTGTGTGTTCCACCTGTTATGAAATGGACACTACATTGATTCAATGGCTGAAGTAGTCCCACAGAACCTCAGAAGACTAGACCTCCTAACTACCAAGGAAGGGTTTTTGTGCCTCTACCTAGGAGAATGTTGCTTTTATGCAAACAAGTCTGGTATAATAGGAAACAAAACCAGGCACTCACAGAGGGACTTATACAAAAGACTCAAGCAGCTTGAGGAAACAGGAAGTTTTCTGTGGTCTGCTTTAGGGGTCCCGATGCCCTGTATCCTCCCACTCCTTGTCCCCCTATTCCTGTGCTTCTGATCCTAACCGTAGGCACATATATTTTCACTTGATCACTTGACATCCCGTTATTCATCGATTTGCTGAGCGGGCGCCAATAATATTTCCATTTGAATCTGTCACGTGCCAGTGTAGCCCAATGGCATCTGCTTGCTTCAGGAATACAAAGAGCCTCAGACCGTTCGCTCAGGGTCTTGATGAAGAAGTCTAACCATCTTGTAGGTGGGCAGACACGTGATCTTTTGACATCCCATGGGATCCAGTCAGTAATGGATCTAGTCTAGTGGTCATATCCAAATTGCATTACATGTCCAGCCCATCTGATTTTCGATGCCTTGGCAAATGAGACAGTGTCCCTGACTCTGGATCAGCGATGGAGGTAGGAGATCCAGATTCCTTCTCTCACTTGAGTGAAGCGTGATATTCCAAGCATAGCTCTTTTGATTCCTCTTTGGGAGACCTGAATAGCATTCTCATCCTGCTTATTTTGTTTATAATTGAATTGATAATGTCAAAATTATTATTTTGTGCCAATGCTATGAAACCCTGGAACTTTTGGAGAAACAGCACAGTCTGATGACCTTTAGATGGAACAAGAAAAGGGGAATGAAGTCCGAGCAGAGTAAGCATTAAGGTTGACTAGTGTCAAAGACGGGATTTGCTACTAACTTAAGAGAATGGGTTTTGTAAGTGACCTGTCTGTACAAAAGAGGATGTGTGCTGAAAGGGTGGCACAAAATACTCTATGCTGCTTCTGTAAACCTGCTTTACCTGATGAGATAAGCAGGAGTACAGACCTGCCGTATTATCTCTTCATCTGTAAGAGAATATAATTAATGTGTGCTACAGTGCATCAGGGCTTCTGAGTCTTGTTGGCTCAAGGGTCTCAGCTGAACTTATCAAATTTCTATCCTTTCTAGCCTTCCTTTGACTCCAGACTTGTGTTGAGCCATGGCCTAACAAAACAACAACTCCAATGTTAAAACTGTGGTACTTATAACTGTAATCCAACAAGTAGGGCTCCGGTATTGTTGTTATTACTGTTATAATTTGTATTTTATTATTTTTCAACAGACATTAGATTATGTATTTATCATAAGGTATCAGTGACTGGCATCTTATATGTCTTATAAATAAGAATTTTACCTATAGTTTTACAGCATTTATTAACTAAAAATTGTATTGATAATGTACAAAAATAACAAGTTACACAAACACAGAGATTAGATTTTTCCTTTGCACAAATATCTAACCAATTTATTTTTATTTTCTCTTTTCAATAGGTAACTCTTACTATATTTGCTTTGCATTCAATTTATCATTTTTAAATACATATACAAGTCGATGCACATATATGTTCTCCCCTTTTTACCATAAATCCTAAATGGCATATTCTATAACATCAGTCTTGATTTTCACCTACTGTATCTTGATATATTACTATGTAAGTATATAGTTTGTTATAATAGCATGGTATTAAATAATTTATCACTCCTATGTGTTTTTTGATCAATCTCAGTAATGTTATAATCAATTACTTAATTTTCTTAGCTTAGTATATATATTCATATATAATATTTTATTATGACTAGGATAACATGGCTTGTGAAAATATTATTTATGATCTCAAAGTCATAAAGTTGCCTCCACCATCACCAAAGTGCCAGATTCCAGCATTGCCCCTAACTTACTTCTGGTTGACTTCATTCCTCTTACTTGCTTTTGTAACCTTAGATTTAGTGTGAGAGGAGTCTATGTTTATTTTAATCATCTGTTGTTCATACCTATCCCAAATACTCATGCTTTCTGGGGGTGGCAGTTGGAGGAATTGGCCCAAACTAAGTTATTACAGAATTCACTCCTGGTTCTGTGTGTGCTTGGCAATCACTCCTGGTGATGCTCAGAGGACAATACCTGACATTGGGGATAAAATTGGTATTAGTCCAATTTAAAATTGGTATTTCTTACAAAAGACAGACCTGGGGGGCAGAGCTGCTACTGGCTCTCACTGTGCTCAGCAGCTCAGGAGGTGCCCTGGAGGGATGGCAGGTTCTAGCCCTGGCCCGCCACCCCAGCAGAGCCTCACAACAAGCCAGACGACCCCCACTCCATGAGGACCTCCATTTTCCACATCCGGACTTCTCTCTCGTCAGAACTCCACCCAGCAGACCAGCCTATCACAGCCCGGCTCATGATACTTTCTATCCTTTCTAGCCTTCCTTTGATTCCAGACTTGTGTTGAGCCATGGCCTAACAAAACAACAACTCCAATGTTAAAACTGCAGTACTTATAACTGCAATCCAACAAGTAGGGCATCAATAAATCAATAAATGCTGGATTTTGAGATGACTACAAGAGTATGCTAACCGCACGGCAGAGCCTGGCAAGCTACCCCTGTCGTATTTGATATGCCAGATACCAGTAATAATTATAGACCTCATTCCCATGGCCTGATGGAATGGTTTGAGGCTCTTTATGTTCCTGGAGCAAGCAGGTGCCCTTGGGCTCTACTTGCATGTGACAGGTCATATGGAGAAGTTACTGGTGCCTGCTCGAGCAAACCGATGATGAACGGGAAGACAGTGATACAGTGATTTCTTACAAGGCAAGAAACTTAACCCCTGTAATACTTCTTAGACACCTTTTTTCAAATACTTTATTGTAATAATTAACTTTCACTTACTGAAAACCACTTTCTGGGTTTGCTTTCTGGGCCACAGAATCAGTTGTGCTTAGGGATCATTCCTGGTGAGCTAGGGGGACCAAATGGGGTTCCAGGGTTTGTGACTCAGGTCTGCTTTGTGTAAGACAAGTGCTGTACTGCCATATATCTCTCTGGCTGACCCAATGGAGGTCACTTTTAATTTATTTACAATTCTTGTTGATTCTATCTTCAAAATAAGTCTCACCTCCATTCACTTTTTCTAATGTTAGCACTTCACTCCTAACTCAGGCTATCAAACCCATTCAATCATTCACTTTTCACCAATGCTGCCACTTTCACTTTAAAAAATATTTTTATTATTACCACCGTGAGATATATAATTACAAAGATGTTCATGATAGGGTTTCAGTCATACAGTATTCCAATACCTGTCCCTCGATCAGTGCCCATTTCCCACCACCAATGTCCCCAAATTAGCCTCGTACCTCTCCAGTCTGCCTCTCTAGCAGACGCTTTTCCTTTCTTCTCTCTGTCTGTGTCTCTCTCTTCTCTTACATGGTGCCACATTCCTTTTCTTTCTCTTTCTCCCCCTCTCTCTTACACACCGCCACATCCACCTCTCACCCATGCTATTACATCACTCCATGAGTGAATCACTACATGCTCCATATACATCTTTGAGCCCCAAGAGGGACTTATCTGTAAATGACTTATCTTCACGATCACGATCTTCCTGTTGATCATCTATTTGCTAGAGCGGGCACCAGTAATATCTCCATATGTCCTGTCTCATGCCAGTAGAGCCAGGGGCATCGGCTTGCAACAGGAACATAAAGAGCCTCAAACCATTATATCAGGTCATGGGAATGACCTAATATAATTGTTACTGGAATTTGGCATATCATATACAACACGAGAAGCTTGCCAGGCTTGCCGAGCGGGAGGCAAACTCTTTTAAAAACCTCCAAATAAAGCATTTATTGATGAACCGCAAAGCTGCCGCAAGGCAAAATGTGATGAGCTGGTCTGTTGGGTGGAGTTCTGACGAGAGGGAAGTCCAAAAGTGGAAAATGGCAGCGCCCGTGGAGTGAGGGGGGTGGTCTGGCTTGTTGTGAGGCTCTGCCAAGGTGGTGGGCCAGGGCTAGAACCCACCATGCCTCCCGACTGCCTCATGAACGGCTGTGCACAGGGAGAGCAAGGAACAGCTCTGCCCCATGTGTGAGAGTCTCTGGACCAGCATACCTGGGCGGATTGAGGAAAAAAGCTGCTGCTGGGTGGGTGTCGGTGACCCTGGCTGTGATGGGCTGGTCTGCTGGGTGGAGTTCTGACGAGAGGGAAGTCCAAAAGTGGAAAATGGCGGCGCCCCGTGGAGTGAGGAGGGGTGGTCTGGCTTGTTGTGAGGCTCTGCCGAGGTGGTGGGCCAGGGCTAGAACCCACCATGCCTCCCGACTGCCTCATGAACTGCTGTGCACAGGGAGAGCAAGGAACAGCTCTGCCCCATGTCTGAGAGTCTTATCTTAAATGACTTATATGTAGAGTCTCTGACTCTCGCAGGTGTATCTCATACTCAGTCTGAGTGAGTTCTCTATCTGTTCGGCCGACCGCACTCCACCTGGATCTCAATCTCATAAATTTTGTTTTCCTGCTATCCTCTGACATAATTAAATTATATTTTTTAAGATACGTACCAGATGACATACCACCTTTTATATCTGCCATGTCTGACTTCTATTGTCCCTTCTGGCATATTTAATTCCCAAGTGATGAACTACTAAAGACTAAATACTGAATTACTAAAGACTGATACATTACTCTTGGCCTCATACATCCAGGACAGAATATATTGTCTATAAAGAATTTTGTATTATTTACAAAATGCAAATATGTGAGATGCATTACAAAACACATAACAAACAATTGCAAGTTGTGAAGAATGATTCATAACACAAGAGGCATTCGGAATAATCACTGAATATTTTTGTCTGCTCAGCTGTAATTTCTGCCTCTCCATCTCATCTTCCCCTCTCTATAGGCAATATTCAACATTACAATTTGTTTCCAAAAACATGTATAATTATCTGCTGTACTTGTCCAGTGCATTCTCATCCCTGTAGAGTAAAAAGATCAATCCCGAGCAGAGCTTAGAAAGCCAACCCTATTCTAACCACGTTATTATTTATTGACCCGTTATACCTACTACTCTTGCTCTCTTTATATCTGATGGAAACATACATTTTCTTGATCTTCTTTCCATCTCTGTCCCTGAAAAGGGCTACGCTAAAGACAGGTTAGTGGAAATTCTATAGGAACTGCAGCAGTTGTTTAGAATCTAAGAAAATAGACCTGGATTCCTTTTCCTTAATGGTATTTTATCACAGACTTTTATACTTGTCCAAGGCAATGATAAAATGAATCACTTTTATTACTAAAGACAAGTTCTAGGATAATGCAATACCTGTAAGTTGCATTCAAGGTGAATTATTCTCAGCTTATCACTTCCTCCCTTGATGTGCCTGCTTCTTTTTCTTTTCTTTAATTTTTTTGGGCCATACCTAGTGATGCTCAGGGATTATTTATGGTTCTGTAGTCATGAATTACTCTGGGGGGTACCTAGGGGGACTATATGGCATGTGGTGGGGGTCGAGGGTTTAAATCTGGGTTAAGTGCATGCAAGATAAGTACCTTATTCAATCTACCACCTCTCCAGCCCAGCTATGCCTCTACTTCTATCTCTATAGGTTGATGTTGTCCATTCCCATTACCTGAATGGTTCTTTCCTCTGAGTTCCATTTGGGTGTAATTCTCAATTCCTTCGGGCCCTTTGCTCAGATACCATTTTCTCATTAAGGCATCTGTAAAGACTTCACTTAATATTAAAACCTTATTATTCTCTATCTGGCTGTTTTAACTAGAAAGACTTTCAAATTAAGAATAAAATGTTTGGTAAAGATTTATGCTTTTCTTTTCAGTTATTTTTGTGGGGAGGGGGGGTTAGGCCATATTAACTCTTGGATTTTTGCTTGGGGATCACTCTGTTCTCTGGGAACCACATGGGATACTGGGGATTGAAACTGCATAGGCCATCTGGCAAGACAAGTGTCTTACTATATGTACTCTCTCACCACCCCTGTTGTCCCTTTAAGAAACCAATTTAATACTATGTTTTAAATTTATGTATACGTCTGAAAATCATAAAATTGAATTTTCATGAAATGCTTGCATAAAATTCTCATGGTTGTAAAATTAATTACTCATGTTATTAGATACATGTCAACATGTAGACCTTTATCTTAAGACTCTGATGAAAACTTTTGGGAAGTCAAGTGTCCTATTTCTTTCCTGCAATGCTTTTGATACCACCATCCATTAAAGTGTCTTGTATGTATTTGTAACAATTATGTGATGATAATAATAATTTGTCTGACAACCATAGACTACACACATTTTATGTACTTTAATTGTAGTGTTATTGAATGCCATGAAGTTTTGGCAGTATTGTGTCACTCTTAGATAAAAAGAAAATGAGACCAAGGTTGCTCTTTGACTAAGGTGACCTCTTTGGCACGTGACTGTTAGGATATTCAGTTTTGTGTTCAGGTCTGTTTAGTGACAAGCTGTGGCTTGTAATTAGAATACTATGTGTTCACTCTGTGGAAATATCTATGCCATTGGATAGTTATTGATATTATTGATATCAATAATTGTATTGTATGTATGTATAAATTGTATGATATGTATCAATTAATAGAGTTGGAATATAATTATGGAATAAGTGCAAGTATGTTAATATTCAGCTTAAAGGAAAACAAAATTTATAATCTTTTGTTCATAGATTTAGTACAAATAGTGCAGGAAATAGCAGGCTCTCTATTTATTGATGACATGACCTAAAAACGTTGGCCATTTGACAGGCAGAAATACAGCTCCATGTCCAATGTTAATGCAGTAAATTTGAATGCTGCTAAACATTAATTTGGAATTGCAAACCAAAGGTCTGCAGTCATTTGCATGAAATATATAAACAAGGGTTTTGACTTACATGTTGTTGCAGGCATAAATTCAGTTTCCTCTTTCTAAAAAGGCACAACTTGGCTATGAACATTAAAGATGACTTGTATGACCATGTTAATCTTTCTACCTCATATTTCAATTTTTATGAGAACTTTATTACTAAATAATATATCTCCAAGCTCTCCTTTTGTAGCTCTGCTGCCCATTACTTGCCTAAACTACACTCAGTCATTACTTATGGCAGTTTTATGCCTCATATACTGAGTAACCCATGATGGCTGTCTCCCGAATAAATTCCTCATCACTTTCAACATAATCATCTGCATTGCAGCTTCATTAATATCTTTTCATTCAAACATCCAGGTATGCGGTGTACAGCTGAGTGAAAGGCTTTAAAAAAATTAATTAGGCCACAGGAACCTGCTTCTGGGCTTTAGTTGATGTCATGAAATAATGCAGTTACTAGTATAATAGTAGTGCTTTTGAATAACAGATTAATTGGGAACATCTTTATATGGAAGCAGAAATGGAGTATTCATGACATGATTTTCACTACAACAATAAAATGTGAAAAACTCAATACTCAAACATGTTTAAACCCAACCTTGTTACCTTGATGTGTTCGGGGTCTGAGACTCAGAAACATTTACTGTAGAGTCGTCCTAAACAGTCTCTCATCACATGCATGCCAGAATCTTTCCATTTAAGGTGAAGCCACATACCCATGTCTGTATCTGCTATGGTAATTGAAGGCCATGCTCACAAGACTGTTTGCCTTACACCTCATATTCCTCAGATACTGCAGTCATTGTGGGACCAGGATGCCCAATTTTGTATATTATCCTTGAGCCTCATGAGGCCAACACTACTTTTTCCTTTAGGGAGTATCATGATGCTGTTTGGGGGAGAATGCCAAGACCATTGCAATCTAAAAGATAAACATTAAATTATTGACTGTAATAGGCATAAAGTGTAAAAATGCCCAGAACTTTAATTGGGAAAGTATCTTGAGACAAAGTAAATCTATAGGAAAACCTATTGGGATAAGTAGTGACGAACCAGAGGCTTATTTGTGGACAAATTCAAACTTTCCGGTGATAAAGGAATATTTCATGAAAAAAGTCAGAGTGTTGCAGCATTATATAATCTTTTTATTTTATTTATTTTGTCATGTTGAGAAAGAGCTTTACTGGCAGCTCAACAACAACAGGGGACTCGTGTTCTTATACGAAACATCCTATCTGATGGTGAGAGGAAGGGTTAGAGAAAAGAACAGGAAGAGTGGATTGGGGAGAGTTCAGACAAGTAACATGAGAAAGAACAATGATGTGCCCACATGGACTGTCCAAGAAGGCATAATTTCTTATCTGCAAACCTGAAAAATGTAAAAGGTGATACTTTGGGTGGAAAGACAAATCGAAAACAAACTGTTCTTGTCATTAGGATTTAGGGAGAGGCTTGTTAATATTGATGTTTACTGGTCTCACCACCCTCCCTCCTTAAAGCTCTTCCTTTAAAGTTGTTAAGACAGTACTGACCAACAGCTGCTGAAATAGTCCTTTTCCCAATTTCCTCCCTGGAGATTCTTGTAAGTATTTCACTTTAATGAAAACTCTTTTAGTCGGCCTATTTCTTGTCCATTTTGAAGCTAAGATGCTGAAATAGATCTAGCCCTTTCTTGCTCAGCAGGAGCATTCAGTGGGGAGGAAAGAGTAGCCTAGGAAAACTAACCTACCTGGTGGAAAACTCATCCCTAGAAAGACAAACTATTTTCTACATTTTGGGGTTACACCAATGAAAGTTTCCTTTTATCCACGGACATATTTGGGGGTGACAGTGTTTTGATGCTTTGCAACTGGTCTTTGGAACTCCTTTGGAGTTATATACTCACAAGTTGTTTAACACGTTTATTTTCTATAACTAATCTCTCAGTCCTTGGAGATAGATCATTCCAGGTAAGGAGGGGAGATAAATCCTTGACAGAGAGAAGCAAAGTTTAAGTGGAAAACAAACTGAAATCCAAGCAAGAAATATGTTTTCTGTCTTCTCCAAGGTATGTGCAGATGACAGGTTTTCCTGATTTTACCCTATCTCAGATGTCTGAGGCATTCCGAAAAACTACACTGTAGTCTAGCATCAAGCTCTTCACCTCTACTTTGTGTGGCTTATCAGAGAACTGTCTATTAATCAATGTAAGTCAATTGGAGATGTGTAAGATACAATTTACTCAGGTGTAGAGGTAAAAATTACATTCATTCTCAAAATGTCCATCTGGTTCATGTAGAAAACTTGATCTGTAGTTTTCAGTGTCCAGTTTTTCCCATAAACTGGACACTGAAAGTGCAATTTTATCTTCCATCCCATGAAAAGTCAGTACTCTCCAAAATCTAGGTTGTCTAAATTAAGACTCTGATAAACCTGAAGCCAAGAAATAGAATCTTAGTGTAAGTTTAGAGGACTATTTTAAAGGAATACGTTTAATTGTTTGCAAATCCCTTGGAAAAAATTAAGTACAAAATTTAGTTATGGCAATTCATTGATTAACTATAAAACTAATTTATTGACTATTTAAAAAACTTACAAAGCAAATAGGTACCTAATTTAAACAACAAAGTCAATGAATGGGCGTGTCTTTGTTGAGGAAAGGAAAGAAGGAACTCTGTTTTTAAGAGATCTGCCTCTCTGTGGAGAAAAGTTAAAGGAATGGATATAAAAGCATACATCAAAGTTTTGGGGACTTGAATTTATGAAATTTGGATAAATTTTAAGTGTTTAAACTGAATTTTTATAAGGATCTTGAAATTAAGATTTAAAGTGAATAATAGATCTGATTATAATCATACTTTAAGTTTCATTTGCTAAACAATAAATTATTGTTAAGGCTATGGTGAGATTTTTCAGACTTCTGAATTTATTTAAACAGTTACATTAATTGTTTAATTGGTATATCTAGAAAATGCACATATGTTATTCAAATAACTATATATCATGTCAGTTTTTTTAACTTTTTTTTTTTTTTTTTTGGGTTACACCCAGCGACACTTAGGGGTTATTCCTGGTTCTTTGCTCAGGAATTACTCCTGGCATTGCTCAGGGACCATGTGGGATGCAGGGGATCAAACCCGGTTGGCGCGTACAAGGCAAATGCCCTACCCTTTGTGTTATGGCTCTGGCCCCTCATGTCAGTTTTGTCAACAGGGTTTTGTTTATTTGGAGGGTCAGAGCTGGCTGTGTTCTGGGCTTACTCCTGGTTCTGCACTAGGGATCACTCCTGCTGGGCTTGAGGAACTAGAAATGGAAACTGGGTCAGTCACATGCAATGGCAACTGCCTTAACCACTGTACTATCTCTTGGCCTCTGATTAAGTCTTCCTATAATTTATTTAATCAAACCTAGTCTTGTTTTGGAAAACAATGTTTTTGAAGTTTCAAATATTTTATACTTTATTGTTATTTGTTTAAATAGGTATTGTTTCAAGGTAATCTGTGTAGCATTTTAAGTTCTTTAATACCTGTGAAACAAAACTTCTGGCAATCTAATTTCTTTAAGTCTTGGTTGGTTTAAGGGAGAGTAAATACAGAAGTTCTCCAGAGAGCTGAGATATCTACAATATGTGCTATTTCCCCTCATGCAAAGAGTAATACGTGCATTAGACCCGTTTGGTAAGGTTTTGTTTTGGTTCTTCTTCCACCCCTGGAAGTTCTCAGAGCTTACTCCTGGTGGAGCTTAGGGGACCATTTGTGGTGCTGGAGATAGAATAGCAGTTCACAAATCAAGTGCCTTACCCACTGTACTATTTCTTTGGCCCACTATTTGGTATATTAAACTTTATGGGAAGCATTGTCAAATAAGATATGCTTAGTCCTTTTAACATATGTGTTGATAATAATAGAGTATCTTCACGACAACCTTTTAATGTATGTTCTGTTATCCTAGTCTGGAAGGGGGGAAAGGAGAAAGAGAGAGAAAGGGGAAGAAATAAAGAACCTGCCATGGAGCAGGGCGGGGGAAGGGGGAGGGAACCGGGGATGTTGGTGGTGGGAGATGGGCACTGGTGGAGGGACGGGTGCTGAAACACTGTATGACAAACCCAAACATGAACTTTATGTATATCTTTTATTTGTATATCTCACGGGGATATAAAAAGATAAAAATAATCTGAAAATACTAAAGATTCTGACATGTTCTGGTTAATTCTGGGTATTTTAGCAAATCGTATTATCACAAACTAAAACAATGTCATTGTCAACTATGTGATAAGATCTTTAATTGTGAGTCTTTTGCCATTTGTAGAATTGTTTTATTCGTTGCTCACATACTCTTTACTAATGTCTATTCAAATACAATTTTGTGAGAAAATTTCCGCTTAGAGTTTAAGAAACTTTGCTAAGACAAATATGAATTTGTCAATTTGATTTTCCTTGCAATTGTTGCCAAAACTCCATCCCCACTGATATTCACTAATTCATGTTAAAATCATTCTTTTCTAATTTTTTTTTTTGCTTTTTGGGTTACACCTGGCGATGCTCAGGGGCTGCTCCTGGCTCTGCACTCAGGAATTACTCCTGGCGGTGCTCAGGGGACCATGTGGGATGCCGGAGATCGAACCCAGGCCAGCATAGGCTGACCACGTGCAAGGCAAATGCCCTACCCACTGGGCTATCACTCCGCCCCAAAATTATTATTTTCTAAATGGATGCTATCTTCACTGCATATTTTAAAATCCATATTAATAAGAATTTAAAATACATTTTATAAGTGATAGTTTATTATAACTGTCCCTTTCATATCAAATGATGGTTCTTCATAACTCCTCATTATCTTGGTACAAAGCCAAAGTTTTATTATAAAGAATGGCCAAGAAAATACCTCAGCATCTGGCTGATTGTGTCTCTGACAATTTTATCTTCTATTTGTTCCTTCAGGAACTCTGTCTTCCTTTTGCTTATCAAAGCAAAACACCACTTAATATTGGAAACAGATGAGTAAGAAATAACAACCAAACAAAACCACCATGGTTTTCCCTGGACAAGAAAGAAAGAATTATAATTTCAAGACACATTGTCTCCTAACTTAAAAAAAGTTTAGAAAACTTATGTAAAGTTTTAGAAAACAAGAAGTTTCAGAAGTAGAGAAATTTCAGATACAAATCGATTAGCATCTGATTGACTGTCAGCTGTAGCAGTATGGTTTCTGACTGTGACGAAAGCTAATCAACTTTCAGAAATATAATCCTTGTATTGACACTGCTGCTGATTGGTTTACTTCCAGAAAGTTGTTCTGTTGCTGAAAATGGATTGACATTCAGATGAATGTTATAGAAACAGAAGTGTATTCACAGTTCAATTGGACATTTAAATATAGTCATAAATGAGTTGACCCTAATGGGGGGCAGGCTAGGCATCAGGATAAGTGGTTTGGGGTGTAGACACTGAGACATAGTGGAGGGAAGAGGACACTTTGATGCAGGGTGTGGTATGGGAACATTGTATCTATAAGCCTCTAGAATAAACTCTATTGTAATGGGTCAGAGAGATATTACAGTGGGTGAGACTTACTTGCATGAAACCAACCTGAGTTTTATCCCTGATACCGCATATGGTCAGCAGTACTGCCAGGACAAATCTGTGACCAGAGAGTTAGGAATATGCTCTAAATACTTCCAGAAAAGGCCTCAAAACAAAAACAAACAAAAAACTAATACAATAAATCACAGAGACTTTATTAAAAAAACAATCCTTCTTCAGGATTACTGCCAGTCTTTTGCAAGCTCTTCCAGGAAACTGAAGAAACAGAAACACTCCCAAATAGCTGCTACAAGGTACATATCACCCTGATACCCAAAGGAGTTACTGACGACACCAAAAGGAAACTACAGACCAATCTCCCTGATGGACACAGATGCTAAGATCTTCAATAAAATACTAGCAAACAGAATACAAATACTCATCAAAAAGATTATACATCATGACCAAGTAGGATTCATCCCAGGAATGAAAGGATGGTAAAACATTCCCAAGTCAATCAACATAACACATCATATCAATAAGAGAAAAAAATAAAAGCCATATGATCATATGAATAGACACAGAGAAAGCATTTGACAAGATCAAACACCTGTTCATGATTAAAAACCCTCCATAAAATAGGAATTGAAGGAACCTTCCTCAATATAGTCAAATCCATCTTGATCACTTGATCACTTGGTCACTTGACATCCCATTATTCATCAATTTGCTCTAGTGGGCTCCAGTAAAGTTTCCATTTGACTCTATCACGTGCCACTGTAGCCCAATGGCATCTGCTTGCTTCAGGAATACGAAAAGCTTCAAACCATTCATTCAGGGTCTTGACGAAGAAGTATGACCATCTTGTAGGTGGGTGGCCACGTGATCTTTTGATGTCCAAAGGGATCCAGTCAGTAACGGCTCTAGTCCAGAGTCTACAAACCACATTACATGTCCAGCCCATCTGATTTTCGATGCCTTGGCAAGCGAGACAGCGTCCCTGACTCTGGATCATCAACGGAGGTCGGAACTCCTGATTCCTTCTCTCACTTGGAGTGAGGCGTGTTATTACAAGCATAGCTCCTTCGATTCCTCTTTGGGATACCTGAATAGCATTCTCATCCTGCTTTCGCAGGGCCCAGGTCTCTGAGGCATATGTTAATGCAGGGAGAACTGTGAAGTCAAAGAGATGTGCCCGGATCCAGAGGTTCTTTTCCTTTTAGCTATTTCTTCGATGCCTTGAAGGCATTCCATGCCACTCAGGTTTAAGGTTGACTTCTCGACCTAGGTACACATAATTGCTGTATTCAAAGATATCATCTTTCAGAGATGTCAAAGCCATCTACCAAAAAGCAAACAGCAAGTATCATTCTCAATGGGGAAAAACTGAAAAAATGAAAGCCTTCCCCTAAGATCGGGGATAAGATAAGGTTGCCTACTCTGACCACTTCTATTCAATATAGTACTGGAAGACCCTACTTCAAGAAAAGAAAAGAGGACACAAGAAATGGAAACACGTTCCCTGCTCATGGATTGGGAGAATCAGCATTGTCAAAATGATAATATTCCCAAGAGCTTTATACAGATTGAATACAGTTTCTATAAGAATATTCATGACATTCTTCAAAGAAATTCAACAAACACTCCTGAAATTTTTATGGAATAATAAACCCCCAGGGATAGCTAAAGCAATGCTTGGAGAAAAGAAGATGGGATGGGATGCACACCTTTCTTTAAAATATGTATATTATGGTTCCACAGCGATAGTACAGTGTTTAGGGCACTTTCCTTGTTGCGTCTGACCTGAGTTCAATACCTTGCATGTCATGTGATTCTACAAGCACTGACAGCTGTTATCCCTGAGTGCAGACCCAGGAGCAACCACTGAAAATCACTGGGTGTGATACAAAAACCAAAAAATGAGAAAAATGTGTTTTATTTATTTTAATATAGTTGATATAAAGTAGGGTTTCAACATTGTTGTGCTATTAATGCATAGAGTTGCTGTATAATCTGCATCCCCATCACAGTGCCCGTGGGCTACATCCTTGTCCCCTGTCACCTCGGCTCTGAGTTTCCTCCCCCTGCAACCATACTCCTATTGTTTGTTAATTGTCAATTTTGGTTTAACGCCTACTTTTAGCTCCCTTCGCCACAGAATAGGTTGTTCCAGACCCTTCACTTAAGTGCCTCTGTTATTTCTATCAACCTTATTATTTCCGCCCCCTCCCGCTTATCTCCTTAACTGGCACTCTCAGTTTTGTAATATAGTGTCCAAGGTATATTGTCAATGGACAGTGTCCATATCCTTGATATTTTTTCTTTCTATGCCACATATGAGTGAGGTCATGCTATACTTATCTTTTTCCTCTGGCTTATTACCCTAAGCATGATGCCCTTCAGTTTCTATCAAGTTGCTGAGACTTACATGATTTTTCCCTTAATCATGAAAGGGATGATTTTTTCATGATTAAAGAAATCATGAAAAAATGATTTTTTCATTTTTTTCATAGAAATGAAAAAATTCTATGAAAGTTTTTTTCATAGAATACTAGTATTCTATGAAATACTAGTATACATAGTATACTATGTACTCTGTTTTCTGTATAATATAGCGTTCTGTTTTCTCTAGTAAAAAATATTGCTATATTTTTACTATTATTCTGTTTTCTAAATAACATACATAGTATTCTGTTTTCTATATAATATTACAACTTTTTTAACTATACATCTCTTGTTGGAAATTAGCGTTACTTCCATATCCTGGGTACAATACTAAGAGCTGCAATGGAACATAATTCTGCATATATCTTTTCAAATTAAAATTTTTTGTTTGGTATTAGGTACTTAGAAGTAGTCACTTGGGAACTCCATTCTTAGTAGTTTTTTTTTTAAAGGACTTCCATGTTGTTTTCCATTACTGGACTAAATGATATATCCACCAATAGCAAATCAGGGCTCTTTTTTACCACACCTATATCAATTTTTGTTTCTATTTGGGTGGGGGCGGTGATTGGGATATATGCTATTCTCGGTGATGTGTGATACAACCTTACTGTTGCTTTGATTTGTACTTCCTTGTATTAACTGATTGCTAGAGCTGGCACCAGTAATATCTCCATATGTCCTGTCTCATGCTAGTAGAATCCAAAGGCATCTGCTTGCTCCGAACATAAAGAGCCTCAAACCATTATATTAGGTCACGAGAATGACCTATATAAATGTTACTGGTATTTGGCATATCAAATACTACACAAGCAGCTTGCCAGGCTTGCCGTGCAGGTGGCATACTGTTGTAGTCACCTCTAAATAAAGCATATATTGATGAACTGCGTGGCTGCTAGCGGCCGGGCGAGCCGGGCTGTCATAGTCTGGTCTGCTGGTTGGAGTTGTGACGAGAGGGAAGTCCGGATGTGGAAAATGGAGGGCCCCATGGAGTAGGGGAGGGTGGTCTGGCTTGTTGTGAGGCTCTGCTGGGTGGCAGGCCAGGGCTAGAACCCGCCATGCCTCCCTGGGCGCCTCACGAGCAGCTGAGCACAGGGTGAGCAAGTAGCAGCTCTGCCCCATGTCTGAGAGTCTCTGATTCAGCATACCTGGGCCGGATGGAAAAAAAAACTGCTGCAGGGTGGCTGTGGATGATCCGGGCTGTGATAGTCTGGTCTGCTGGGTGGAGTTCTGATGAGATGGAAGTCCGGATGTGGAAAATGGCGGGCCCCGTGGAGTAAGGGGAGGGTGGTCTGGCTTGTTGTGAGGCTCAGCTGGGATGGCAGGCCAGGGCTAGGAACCCGCCATGCCTCCCGGGCACCTCTCGAGCAGCTGGGCACAGGGAGAGCAAGTAGCAGCTCTGCCCCCATGTCTGAGAGTCTCTGGTTCAGCATACTTGGCCCAGGAGGAAAAAAAAAACTGCTGCAGGGTGGCTGTGGATGATCCGGGCTGTCATTAACTGATTATAAACAGTTTTTATATATTTATTGACCCTTAGTGAGAAATTAAATATGCTTTTCATTTTTTATTTGAACTTTTTATGAAAAAAAGGTTTTGAGAACTCTTGCAATGTTTACTACACTTGGAAATTATTTCATTCATGTATATCAATATTTATCATGCTTTCTAAAATATAAACAAAATTCATATGAATTTATAAACATTTTGTAAGAGATAATAAAGGTAAAAGATATAGTTATGTTTTTGATATTTTTAATTTCTAAACTCTCATAACTATGGCTCACTTTGGAGACTACTTGCAAAATTATCTCATTTATCTTCTTTGAAGTGTTTTTTTTGTCTATTTTTTACCTCCAACTTCTATGTGTATCAGTAGTTTTTTGGAAGTGACTAAAACACTGTAGGAATTTTGTGATTGTCTAATAATCTTACTTTGTAAAAGCATACCTTAAATTCAAACTTTGTGTAAAGAAGTTGATGAGAAGAGAGATACAGCAATAGAGAGGGACAGAAAGACACAGAGAGATATTGAAAAATAGGGAGAGACAAAAATAGGGAAAATTAAGGTTGCGTACATATGTATCTGACAAACATAATTCTACAAGTAATTTAAAGACTTCTTATTATCAGAACTTCTTTCTGCTTGAAGATTGTGTTTAGTGTTGCTTAAATTATTGATTCGTAAATTTATATCAAGATAAAAGTTTTGCAACTCTCATGTTCAGTGGCATGACCCCTTTTGTGATTACAGCACACAGTTTAAAAAAACTAGGTTCTAAAGTATGATTTAATTTATACTTTTATTGTTCATTATATTTAATCACTGTGAATTATAAAGCTGCAAATTTACTCATATTGGGTTTCAGGAGTAGTGTTTAGAATACTAACATCAACCCCCTCACCAGTGCTCACTTCCCTCTACTAATGTGTACAGTTTCTGCCCCCTTGCCAATATGGCAGGCATTTTTTCCTTTTATTCTTTCAGAGACTGAGAGACTGTGGTTTACAATATTATTACTGATAGGATATCACTCATATCACTTTGCCTTCTATTTCTTGAAAGAAATTAATTAAAACTAAGTCATCTTTTTGTTTTGTGTAAAAGTAAAATCATCCTTCTAACTAGAGTTAATTTTCACAAATACACACTTTTGTTTTGGGGAAATAGATTGCAAAGAAGTATGTATTGATTAATTGTTTAATAATTGCCCAAAAAGGTAAAGGGATATTTAGTCATTCACCAGCTAAGTTGGAAAATACATACAGCTGCTTTCCATTGAAGCTCATATAACTGTCGGGAGCGCAGCCGGGGTCCCCAACAGTGTCGGGAAGCGAAGTTCCCTTCTACCTCTGAAGCCGGTGGGAATGGATGAAGACTCAGGAATCCGATGCAGTTTTAAAAGGGCTTTACTATCACAGGTTCCAATATACAATCCAAGAGCAGGGAAGACCTCCGTACTCTGGGTTCCCAGCTAGGCCCCAGCCAGGTGTAGGCCAAGATGGCTGCCACCACGTGTTGAGGCCCAACAGAGAATGGAGAGGACGGAGAAGCAAAACACCAAGGGAAGCCGAAATGGCAAAAGGGGAAAAAAAGAGAGATTCTTTCTTCTTGCAGCTTATTTTATAGCTAGAAATCGCCCAAACTCCCCAGCCCAGCCCATTCTGGGCTGGGCTATCTAGAGATGAAAACAGGAAAATAGCTTTATAGAATGTAGCAACTTCAGGAGACCATCTGGTTGTTTACAAGGACCCAGAGCTAATTAAAAGCCTCCTAGCAGAGCTGGGAGAAGCTATAAGCTAAATGTAACTTCCCCTGGCAGGAAGGAATCAAATGCCCTCAGGTAATTTCTCCCAGCACCTCACCTAATGTCTTGAGCCAAGATCTGCCTGGAATTGCCTTTATAGGGTAGAGAAAGGGGGGTTTCTGAGATGGCATGTCTCTGTACCAAAGACTAATACTAATGCCAGTTAAATATTTCTCCAAGCCTTCACAAGAGTCTCGTCTACTTCACGGTAGTTTTGTATTTTAGTTGCCTTTGAGTTATCAGGGGAGCCATGCTTGCTTGCTTAGAGGCAAACAGCATTTCTCTCTGGTCTAATTACTTAGAGATCCAACGTGGCCAGGCAAATACGCTGGTAAGATCTAGCTAGTCCCACGATGATTGTGGTAGCATGAGAGAATATTTATACCAGCCAGTACAGAATACATGGTCAGATAAGACTGCCACATTCAGACTACCCCCTTATCTATGAAGTGACCTGCAGGAGGCAATCCAGGGCAGATGCAGAGGCCTAGGCTTTTAGGTGTCCTGCAACAACTCCCCTGATTAGTTTACTATAAAAAATTGAAAAAGTACAAAATATTTAGTAAAATATAGAAAATTAAGATAAGAAAAGACAATTCCAATTACAAAATGATAATACAGGTTACTTTAGGATCCTAACTTGTGTTTGGACCCAAAGCAAAGTTCATGACAAAGTGTTTCTAGCTGTCTGATTATAACGGACTATAGTTTTCACTGTCCATAATTTGTGAGAGTCAATTTGCCATATTTTATGTAAAGTCAGGTGTTTGGAACAAAGTCTGTGGTGCTACTTCTGGAACAGCAATAGCGGTAATCATATGAGTATGAGTCTCTGGAGAGCAGCGATCAGGAACTCGTTGAATTGTCAGGAACACTGGATCGGGTCTCAGGAACACTGGAACAAGAGTCTCGAGCACTGGAACAGGTGTCTGGATCAGTGGTACAGGCATCTTGCAAGGCTTCTTCAGCAAGGGAACACTGGCATCGGTAACTGTACCTGTAGCTTAATTTTAGGCGAGACAAAAACACTTTTCGAGATTAATCACGAATTGAGATTTTAAGGCTTTGGCAGGAATTCAAGTCTGGGATGGTGAGAAGAACATAAAGAAGCTCCAAAACGGGTTGACCAGGGAAGTATGAGAATTTATGAATTCAAAATTGATGAGTCTAACAGGTCAGCAGAGCTGATGAATTTAATAGAGGTTTGTAGTGGTAAGAAATTGAGAATAGTTGAGACATAAACATAGACACAACATTAATCACAAACATAATGGTGGCCACCACACACACACACATGCACACACATCTGATCTATCAATATATTACAGCTGTATATATGACCCATCTAGGGTGATAAATGGTAACGAATCAAGCGCTTCATGAATATAAAGCTGGCAAATAATGGTGAGGATGTGTCTTTTCCTGTGAATAGATCATTAGAAAAACCTTTTTTCACTGATTTAGCAAACTTTTTTGTAATGAGCACTGTGATCAGAGTCCAAAGCCACGAGCATCATAGAAGGAATCTGCAGCATCCTAGTTCTTTTTCTGCAAATACCTGTGAGCAAAAACATTAAAAAAGGAAACTCTAACATTAATCCTTGAAACATTTTGACATTGAGCACTATGCTCGGATTCCATCCATTTTTCCACCTTTTTTTTAAGGAAGAAAGCATTTAGGCTGTAAGGCAAGATATTAGACATGAACCATGATCAACAGGCTGCAAAACAAGATCATTGTTAAAATGAACCAATCCAGGAGGTTTAAACAACAACTTGCAATTTAAAATTTAAGACTTTATATTGAAAGAATTAGTTGTTTTCTGATTCTTGGAGAATTCTATTAACAAGTCGCAGAGGAACCCAGAGTTTCTTGGCAGGCTTATCATCTGTAGAAATGAAAGCATAACCTCTTCCCTGAATGAGGAGGTGACCTGCAATCCATTTATCATCAATTTTCACCCAGATAGGTGAATTGACTGTTTTTTGAGCTTGCATATCTTCTTGAAAGTGTCGTTCAGCCGCAGTATAGGGATCTCCTTGAGGTATATTTAAGAAATTTAAGGTGAATAATGTTAAAGATAAAGAATCCATTGCAGGCATACTTGTTTTTCGTTGCTTTAACAACTGAGTTTTAAGCATTCTGTGAGCACGTTCAACAATTCCTTGTCCTTGTGGATTATATGGAATTCCTGTAATATGTTTGATCTGCCATTCCTCACAAAAAGGATTTGAAGGTTTTGCTGGTGAAAGCAGGACCGTTATCTGTTTTTATGGTATGGGTAACACCCATGATGGAGAAGCACTGGAGTAAAAATGAACAAACAGATTTAGCTCTTTCAGACGTCATAGGAACAGCACATATGAACCGAGAATATGTATCAATGACCACATGAAGGAAAGGTTTGTGGGGAAATAAGTTAGTATGAGTTATATCCATCTGCCACAATTGGTTTGTCTGTAAACCTCGAGGATTTGCTCCTGCCACATGAGATGTACAATGTAAAGGAGCACAGACAGAACAGTTGCGGACAATTTGTCTAGCTTGTCTCCATGGGATGCCATCGTGTACATGAAGGCGGCGTGCATTTGTATGTAGAGTCTGGTGCTCTTCCTCAGCTGACTTAAATACTGGTGCTGCCAAGAGATCTGCTGCTTCATTTCCTCGAACCACCGGCCCGGGAGTCGGCTGTGAGAACGGATGTGGGAGATGTATATAGGGAGTGTTCTTTTTTGAGGAGATCTTGTAGTTTATGGAGCAGCTCCTGAATTATAGGATTATGGGCATTTAAAGGAGCAGTGACAATTCCAGGAAATAAACAAACTACATATGCAGAATCACTCACCACATTACATGGGTCAGATACATGGGATAGTAAATGTATCAGGGTGGCAAGTTCCACTTGTTGGGCAGATTTATAATTTGTATGCACAGTAGTGGTCAATGAAGGACCTGTAATTCCACCCCTTCCTGATGAGGAACTATCAATATAATACACTGGAGCATCAGGAATGGGAGAGGAGCGGACAATGGTGGAAATTACAAAAGGTGTCCTTTTCAGAAATTCCCAGGTTTTTCCAGCTGGGTAATGATAAGATATTTCTCCTGAGAAATCTGCTAAAGCTCTCTGAAGGATTTCACTGAGTGGTAAAACAGCTTCAATTTCTTTTTAGGGTCAGGTAGTACAATTACATGGGGATCATGTCCAAGTAATACTTGGGTTCTTGATCTTCCCTTAATTATAAGGTTGGCTATCATCTCAAGGTAAGGTGTAGCAGTACGATTCTGTTTGTTATGTAAGTAAACCCATTCGAATGGTCCAGATAATTGGGCTATAGCAGCAATTGGAGACTCGGGAGTATCGAAGACCAATAATCATACCTTATTTAGGTGTCCTGCAACAGGCGGCCACGTGATCTTTTGACATCCCGTGGGATCCAGTCAGTAATGGCTCTAGTCCAGCAGTTATCTCCAAATCGCATTACATGTCCAGACTATCTGATTTTCTATGCCTTGGCAAGCAAAATAGCGTCCCTGGATTCTGGAACAGCGACGGAGGTCCAACTCTAGATTCCTTCTCTCACTTGAGTGAGGCGTGATATTCCAAGCATATCTATGGATTAAACTTAAAAAATTTGTTTTTGACTTATCTCCAAAAAAGAACCTCATTAAAACAAATTGACTGACATATTTTTACTGTTAAAACATGATCAGGATGTCTTTCCAAAATTGAATCTACCACAAGCGCCTGGGAGTCAGAGGCTGGGTGGGACAGAGAAGGGAACAGTGTGCCAACATTGTTGTAAGTTTACTAGCCTAGAACTGGTAATTGAATACAGGCAAAAAGATACACATGATAACCTCTAAATGTATGTATTGCAATCCACAGTGTGTAAGAGAAGGTAGAGAGAGAGAGAGAGAGAGAGAGAGAGAGAGAGAGAGAAGAGACAATCTCCATAGAGGCAGGCTAGGGGAGAGGGGAGGAAACGGGCAACATTGGTGTTAGAAAATAGGCACTGGTGGAGGGATGGGTGCTGAAACAATGTATGAGCTGAACCCGGACATAAATATCTATGTAATTGTATCACTGTATCACTGTCTTCCCGTTGTTCATCAATTGGCTCAAGCGGCACCAGTAACATCTCCATAGCCGCGTAGCAATAAAGGGCATCTGCTTGCTCCAGGGACAAGAAGAGCCTCAAACCATTCTTTAGGTTATGGAATTGAGGTCCATAATTGTTATAGTTTTTGGCATAACAAATACAACATGGGTAGCTTGCCAGGCTCTGCCGTGTAGGTGGTATACTATCAGTAGAAGGCTCTCATCTCGAGCATTTACTGATGAAACTTATCTGGGAAAGATCAGGTTTTCTCTTGGATGGAGCTCTGAGGAACTATGGAGTCTGAATGTTGAGAATGACTGGCCTCATGATGTGTGGGTTGCTCTGGCTTCTTGCTAGGCTTACTGGGATGATGGGTAGATAGAACCTGTCTAGAACTGCATACACTGTATAAATGTGAAAGATCCTGGAAAAGGACCTTATCCTAAAATCAGTATTATCTAAGAATATCGCGTGGCCACTTTGCGGCCATGCACCAAGGGTGCTGTGAGTCTAGCGTGGATGGGTCTCTCTTCCGGAAAGCTGGCATGGAGGTGGAGGAAAGGGGGGATCCCAAATCTCCACTCTGAGTCCGGCCAGTGTGGTCCCTCCCTGCACATGTGTGCGAACCCTTGGAGCAATGTTAGACTCAGCCAGGGGCTGGCCGAGCCCCTTACTGGGAGGTCAGCTCCATGGATTGCTTGCACTGGGGCTGGCCGAGCAGCACAGCTGTGGGTTTAGAGTGGATGGGTCTGGATCACTTCCGGGGGTTGCCGAGGAACTGTGGGTCTCTGCAACCCCCGTAATTGTAAAAAATAAAAAAAATGTAAAAAATAAATATAACTAAGTGGATAGACAATGGAGAGTATTGTGCTGAGTGAAATGAGTCAGAAGTAGAGGGACAGCACAGAATGACTGCACACATTTGTGGGGTGTAAAACATGATATGAAACCAATATCCAAGGACAGCAGAAACAAGGGCCAGGATGTTTGGTTCACTTGGTCCACGGATGGAATCCTGCTTCAACCTCCTGGGAAAAGCAGTTGGGGTAGGGAAAGGACACACACACACACACACACAAAGGACAGTGGTAAATGGTATAAGATCTGCATGCAGAAAGGCAAAGGAACAAACATGATGGCCACTCAGTATCTGTATTGCAGACCATAATGCCCCATGGGAGGGAGAGGGAGAGAGAAATAAGGAAAGTGCCTGCCATAGAGTCAGGCTGGGGGGAGTGTGAGGTGGCGGTGGCGGAGGGTAAAGGAGCACCCTGGTGGTGAGAAATGTGCACTGGTGGCGGGATGGGGGTTGGAACATAGTGAGACTAAAACCCAATCGTGATCAGCTCTGTAAATGCATGCCATAGTAACTCAATAAAAATAAATTTAAAAAAGCACCATTCCATTAGTTGATAAGGACTCTAGTAATAGATTTTAATGTACAACATTGCTCTTTTCATAGGCTCAAAGCATCTGCCAATATATAATAAAGTAACTGGTTTATTTATACATGAGATGGGAATAAGCTTATTAAGGTTTAAAATTTGTCTACATATATTTCATGTATTTCCTTAATCCTATCCCAAACGTACATCCTATTGTGATGCACATATGTGAGAGCAACACAGGGTCAAAGGTCAAGGACTTTATACCCCATGATGGTGTATAGGTAAAATATGTGCATGTATTTAAACTACTGGATCCAACACTACTATAAACACAGGACCCAAGTTACAACAAATAGACATAAAATATCGTTTCAAGGGTCGTTCTGGGATGGGAGAAACTCTGATATCAGTGGTGGAGTAACAGAGACACAGGATCATCACAGAGTATTGGAGAAGATCATGCGCCTGTAAACCCTTTGTAAATAAATTTATTTATGGTGGTGTGTAAATAAATTTAAGAAACAAATAGAATAAAAGAACTCTCTGGCATTTCTTAAAAGGTTTTGAAACTTTAACTAACCCAGAGGGCCTGTACCTACCAAATCCTGATTAGGAGACTTTGGAAAATCAGCCTCAACCATCAGTGGATTATACTCAGTGTATAGAACCCTGACCCTATTTCATTTTTCTCTTCATTTAGCCTCCCCCAAACATACTAACTTATGCAAATCCCTGGGTGCAAAATTAGATGCTAAGTACATGTGATATATGAACAAGAAGGTAGCTATCGTATGTGTGTCTAGTTTTACCACCACCCAGTCATGCTTCTTATACCAACCTCAGGTGCATTTATTCTCTGAGCTCATTCCTTAAAATCCCTTTCCCTAAAATCCCTTGCCCCAATAGCAGTGTGCAATTGCCCTTGAAAACACTCACACTTCCTCATGTGTGGGTCATCACTCAGTAAATCTCCCTAGTATTGTGCATATTATCTTGACCTTGAATTATGGATCCAATAAAGAATCAACTACAATTCAAAAAAAAGGAAAAGAAGGAAGATATATCAAGGTATAGTAGATTCCTACCCATGAATCTCTTTCCGAGTAACAAAATATTTTATTATTTTACAGTGGAAAATTTAGAAATATAAATATTATGGGAAGAAGTTGTATTCACCAAAGTGTTATGTGCCAGATTTTGTCTGATGATATAACACCTGGTACCAATAGTGAGTGGCAGGTAAAGGGAGTGATTAATTGAAGTGGAAGCAATCAAAGCGCATAATCCAAAATTTGTAGCACTTACTATGGTTTCTTTAAGAGAAACCATCATTAATATTATTGCAAATCACAGTACCTCAAACAATAAAAAAGAAATTGAAAAGAAAAAAGGAGAGAATCTGTGTGATAATACAGATTTAGTAATGTCAGTTTTTAGTTTTGCAAAATAACTCCATTAATATCTAATTTTTACTAAAAAGGTCCTGGATTTTAAACATTGTTCAGATTAAATAAAGTAGTTCTCAGGTCAGATATGGTCAGTAAAGGTCATATTATCATAAATCTTAGAAACAATATGAGACAATGTTGGGGAGCCACTGGGGTCCCCAACAGTATCAGGGCAGAAGTTCTCTTCTACCTCCAAGGCCGCCAGGGGAACGGATGAAAACTCAGGAATCTGGCTCAGTTTTAAGAGGCTTTACTATCACAGGTGCTGATATACAATCCAAGAACAGGAAAGACTCTGGACTCTGGGTTCCTGGATCCCGACCATGTGTAGGCCAAGATGGCTGTCACCATGTGTTAGAGCCCAACAGAGAACAGAGGGGACAGAGAGAGGAAAACAAGGGAAGTCAAAATGGCAAAATGGCCTTCTCTCTTCTCTCAGCTTATTATTTAGATAGAAATCTGCCAAAACTTCCCAGTCCAGCCCATTGGCCTGGCTATCTAGAGATGGGGCTGGGCTATCTAGAGATGAATACAGGTAAACAACTCTACTGAAATGCATCACTTCAGGTGGGGCTTTTGGTTTTACAAGTGCCAGAGCTGATTCAAAGCCTCCCTAGCAGTGCTGGGAGGGGCTGCAAATTAAGTGTAGCTGGAGCTTAAAGTAGGGCATGTCACCCAACAAGGCACCATTCTTAAACCTTGTTAAACATTTTCAAATCAGATGAAATGGGGGCTGGTAAATAGTACAGAATTACATTAATCAATCTGGGTCAATTTCTGCAAAATCTCCTTTGTAATCATTTGAGGAGGCGAGCCCTAAATGGCCTGACCATCACTCAGGTGATGCAGGTGGTCTTGTTCTGCAGAGCTTGAGTAGCACCACACCACGAGGCCCTCACATTGAATAGCCTTTTGTGGAGGGCCAAGAATCACCAGAAGTGGCATTTGGGCCCCTTAGGAAGTTTCCTCACCTCCTAAAAATGGGGACAGTGGGATTGTAACTCACCTGTGGGAAATTCTCAGGTCAGTCCCCAGAACCACGAAAGAAAAACCTAAAAGTTATTAAACAACTTTGCTGTTTAATAACTAGTTAATTAAAAGTTAATGAGAAAACAGATTGGATTAGAAGAAATCTTTTAATCCAGATTAGGGAAATAGTTCAAAAGTACTGGAGCAAGTGTTGTTTACATGAGAGTGTCAGGCACCGCTGTGACACATTAGCTCCCGGCACTTCCATGAGCACCACAATCTGGAGCAGCCCAAGGTATGGCCCAAAGTCAAAAGTAGAAAATGAAATTTTATACCCAGTTCTCAAAATAAAGAAAAGTATTTGATTCATATCCTCAATATCTTATTTCTTCATAATTTGATCATTTTAAGTAGCTTTTCTTTTTTAATTTTACTTTACAAAATAAGGCTAGGAGTTTTAGTTCATGGATTTAGATTTTTTGTCTATTTTAGTTTTATTGTCTTTTTTGTTTTTGTGACAATACCTATAGTGTGTCATCAATAAATGCTGAAGATCAGAGGTGACTACAAGAGTATGCCATCCACAAGACAGAGCCTGGAAAGCTACCCGTGTCATATTTGATATGCCAGATACCAGTAACAATTATAGACCTCATTCCCATGACCTGATGGAATGGTTTGAGGCTCTTTATGTTCCTGGAGCAAGCAGATGCCCTTGGCTCTACTAGCATGAGACAGGACATATGGAGATGTTTCTGGTGCCCACTCGAGCAAATCGATGATGAATGGGAAGACAGTGACCTATAGTGTGCAGGACCCTGTTCTATGCTCAGGAATCACTATCATCATGAGTCATGATACTAATCAAAATGGGGCTCCTTGCTGCCGGAACGATAGCCCAGTGAGTAGTCCGTTTGCCTTGCACATGGTCGACCGGGTTGGATCTTAGGCATCCCATATGGTTCCCTGAGCACCATCAGGAGTAATTCCTGAGCAAAAAGCCAGGAGTAACCCCTGAGGGTCACTGGGTGTGACCCCCAAAAAAAAAGCAAAAAAAATGGGTCTCCAGGAACCACATGTGCTGTTGGGGACTGAATTCATGCTGCCGGCATGTGAGGGCAAGTGCCGGACCTGCTGTACTCTCTCCCCATGCTAGACTTTTGTTTATTTTAAAAACAAATGGCATTAACACAGATTCAGGGGTTACATTTATGTTACCTTAAACAACATTATCATTTCACTGATATGGACAAAATTTAAAATTAAATAAATATCTTGATTCTAATCTAAAATCATTGGTATATAGGTCAGACTTGATACTTGCGTAACTAACAATTTCCTTTGCTATAAATGGATAGACATGGAGAGGATCATGCTGAGTGAAATTAGTCAGAGGGTAAAGACAGATATAGAATGACTGCATCTATTGCAGATATAAAAAATAGTATGAAACTAATATCCAAAACCCAGGCAAAATATGGATCAGGAGATCTTGTCAGTGGGTGGAATCTACTGCAAGTGTGTAGAGGTCAGAGGTTAGGTAAGACAGAGAAAGGAATCGTGTACTAGTAATTGTTGGAAATGATAATACCAGCCTAGAACTGAGCATTGAATGTAGGCAAAGGGATATACATGATAACCTCTAATGTATTGCAGCCACAAAGTATAAGAGAAAGGAGAGAGAGAGAGACAGAGACAGAGAGACAGTATGACAGAGAGAGGAGATAGAGAGGGAGACACAGAGAGAGAGAAGAAGCAAAGTGCCTACTGTAGAGGCAGAATGGGGGACAGGGGAGGGAATCGGGGACATTGGTGGTGGGAAGTGAGTACTGGTGGAGGGATGGGTGGGTGCTGGAACACTGTATGACTGAAACCCAATCATGAACATCTTTGTAATTGTGTATCTCATGATGGTATAATAAAAATTTTAATTAAAATAAATAAATACATACATACATACATAAAATTCCCAGGTAATCTAATGCTTATGCTTCTGGTCTAGAGATAAATTGTGAATCATGGTTTCAAAGCACTGACATATACAAATGTCTGTGAGTGAGTATGTGTGTGTGTGTGTGTGTGTGTGTGTAGTAGTAGTAGTAGTAGTAGTAGTAGTAGTAGTAGTAGTAGTAGTAGAGATTTTTGACCACATCATATGGTGTTTAGGCCTTCCTCCTGAATTTGTGTTCAGGGATCACTTTGGAGAAACTCAGCAGACCATATGTGATGCTGGGGGCCAAAATGTTTGGCGGTGTGCAAAAAAATATGCCTTATAACAAGGACCATCTCTCAGACTCTAAGAGCTGATATATTTTAAGGTGAAAATTTTTAGTTATTTGGTGCTCTTGCAATACTGATAGACTGTAGAAGGGGAGCATGTCTGGAGTTATAGGTCAAGAAAATATACTTGCTGATTTCTATATTAAACTAATCGATGAATATTGACTATATTTAATAGCTTCAATAACAGCTGGGTTTCTGTGATGCTTTTTCATGCCATAATGAACTTTACCTTACACTCATTTAGTCTTGGTAGGAATATTATTTTAGCTCTCATTTTTCAGATAATGAAACTGACATACAAAGAAGAAAACTGACTTGTATTGCTTATGCAAACGTTTAAGTAGTGGATATAAACTTGGGCAGTGCAGGTCTAGTGTATATGCCCATGTAGTTTTGTGTCTTTGGAAAGGACTCCCTGTCACTTTTACCTAGTCTTGGTTTATTACACAAGCTTGACATAACTTAGGAAGCAGACCGCGAATTGATATTCTTAGTGTCTTTATTATTAATCAATCCCATCGTAGTACATATACTTAAATAAAAACTGTTGTTTAAGTCAAACTATATGCTGGTTTTTAACCAGTGAAATATACATTACTATCCTCAATCTTAATTTCTTTAGTGAATTGTATTCTGTGAACAGTTTATATTACCATCAGTCCAATCACAGAATGTTTTGCTTTTGTAAAAAGCGTTTTTTGGATAATAGGGTTCTTCATTACTTTAACGTTCCCTAAGGAAATACTTGTTAAACACCAGTTTAAAAACTGCTGGCTCCACTGACTGAGGCTTTTAGAGAAGGCTGTGTGTGTGTGTGATGTGTGTGTGCTCATGCACACATGGGCTCATGCATATGTGTGCTGTTTATCCTAAAATATCCTTTTCATATTTTTCTTCCTCAAAACTTTTCTTTTTTAAATTTTCCATAAACGTTACTGGAACACTATGTTTGTACAGGAATTAGACCAAAAAAATAGTTCTCAGGTCTATTCGTCTATTTATTCCACCTCATGATTGTTTTAGTGTTGTTTGCAGCACTATTTTGGAGCCAGACATAATCGCATTCTCCAGTCCCTCACCTTATTAACTGACAGAGCACTGTTCCTATTAGACAATTGATCCTGGGCAGATGAAGCCATTAAAAACAGTACTAATTAGCTGAAGAGGGGAGACAGTATTACCGGCTGTCTCACTTCCTTTTATGCTTAGGGAAGTTGATGTTCCAGACAAAAAATAATTGATATGTAGTCTGCCTTAATTGTGGTTGTGAGCAATCGGTATTGTAATGACAGACTGACAATTTCTGTCTAACCTATTGCATGTTATTTCAGAATGCAAGAACTGAGTGATTTTTCTTTTTTGTTTTGTTTATCCTGAATATCAGAGAATGCTTTATATAATGTGCCCAAAATAGAAACTGGACAGCTAAAGCCAGTCTAGGAGTAAACTGGTGTATATCACCAGGTGTTAGGTGTTTGCTCTGGATGAACAAGGTGCCCCAAACAATATGGACTTGGAGTACAGCATGAAGTTTGGGGAAATAATTACAGACATGTGTTCTCTCTGTCTGCCTCAGTGGACACGTATACTCTCCCCTCTTTTACTCTGCCCCTTTCACTTGCCCACCCCTTCTCATAGGGTGATGCCATTTCACCAAAACTCTTCAGCCCCACCCTAGAGAACATCATGCGACAATTAGAATGGGAAGGAATGGGAGTGAAGATAGACTGGTCGCAACTATACCACCTCCGCTTTGCTGATGACATTGTTCTAATAACACCAAACATTAGCCAAGCGGCACAAATGCTGGCTGACTTCGACCGAGAATGTGGAAAGATAGGTCTACAGCTGAATCTAAAGAACACCATGTTTATGAAAAATGAACTAGTTCCAGAGGCCCCATTCACTCTCAATGGAACAAATATCTCTGAATGCAGCAGTTATGTGTACCTAGGTCGAGAAATCAACATGATGAACGACCTAAAACCTGAGCTGCGCAGGAGGAAGAGAGCGGCATGGAATGCCTTCAAAGGCATCAAAGAAATAGCTAAAAGGACAAAGAACCTCAGGCTCCGGGCACATCTCTTTGACTCCACCATTCTCCCTGCTTTAACATACGCCTCAGAGACCTGGGCCCTACGAAAGCAGGATGAAAATGCTATTCGGGTCTCCCAGAGAGGAATCGAAAGAGCTATGCTTGGAATATCATGCCTCACTCAAGTGAGAGAAGGAATCCTGAATCAGGGATGCTGTCTCGTTTGCCAAAGCATCGAAAATCAGATGGGCTGGATATGTAATGCGATTTGGAGACAACCTCTGGACTAGAACCGTTACCAACTGGATCCCATGGGATGTCAACGATCACGTGGCCACCCACCTAGAAGATGGTCAGACTTCCTTGTCAAGACCCTGAAGGAATGGTTTGAGGCTCTTCATATTCCTGAATCAACCAGATGCCATTGGGCTACATTGGCACGTGATAGGGTCCAATGGAAATGTTACTGGCGCCCGCTCGAGCAAATCGATGAATAACGGGATTCAAGTGATCAAGTGACCCCTTCTCATCTCAACCCCTCTCTTTGGTTACTAATTTGATTATAACTTGTAATGCAATGTAGTATGAGGATATACAGTTATATACTATTAAAGCGCTGACATTTATTAAATTAATTTTATTCATGATCATAATAAGCTATATAATATCTGTGCATACATTTTGGTTTGCATTTAATTTTATCTAGTTTTGTATGCATTTAATAAATTTTAAAATAAAATCTCAACATACTATTTGTCTCCTAATGGAAAGTTATTTCTCTGGAAATAACTGTTGGTAGAAGCACACCAAGGCTATCAGCATTCTTCTCCCTAAGGCTGTTTTCCTAACAAGGACTTTTTTTATCTTTGCAATAAACTTAGTGGCCAATCAGAATGGAATGAAGAAGAGGATGTCTGAGACAAGAGTGACTGGCCTGGGAGTTCAGTATCATCTGGGACCACAAGCACTAAGAAATAAGACCTTTCCTACTGTGGCATACTGGTGAGAAACTGAATTAGAGCATGTTATATGCAAATTGGTGATGACAAGAGCACAAAGATAATAAGCTCTACTTCACTGAAACTAATATATTTTCTTCATCTCCTTCCTCTTCTTCTTATTTCTTCTTCTTCCTCTTCCTCCTTCTCCTTCTTCCCTCTTCCTCCTCCTCCTCCTTCCTTCTTCTTCCTCTTCCTCCTCCTTCCTTCTTCTTCCTCTTCCTCCTCCTCCTCCTCCTTCTTCTTCCTCCCTCCTCCTTCCTTCTTCCTCTTCCTCCTCCTCCTTCCTTTATCTTCCTCTTCCTCCTCCTCCTCCTTCCTTCTTCTTCTCCTCTTCCTCGTCCTCCTCCTCCTTCTTCTTCCTCCTCCTCCTCCTCCTTCTTCTTCTTCCTCTTCTCCTTCTTCCTCTTCCTCCTCCTCCCTCTTCTTCTTCCTCTTCCTCCTTCTCCTTCTTCTTCTCCTTCTTCCTCCCCCTCTTCTTCCTCCCCCTCCTCCTCCTCCTCTTCTTCTTCTTCTTCTTCTTCTTCTTCTACTTCTACTTCTTCCTCCTCTTCTTCCTCTTCCCTTCCTCTTCACCTTCCTCCTCCTCTTCCTCCTCCTCTCCTCCTTCTCCTCCTCCTCCTCCTTCTTCTTCTTCTTGTCTATATCATGCTAAAACATTTATTAAAATACCCTGCACAACCAGGGAAATATTGAACATTGTGATAAAAAACACATGAAATGAAATATTTGAAAAAACATGTATCTTGTTAATGTCCTGAATTATGCCTTGTTAATATCCTGAATTATAGAAACTCATGCAATAGAATAACAAAAAGTGAGAGCTAGATTTAAAACTGTGCTATGAAAATGAATAGATGTTTCTTCTCTGAATACAGACAAATGATAATACTTAATTAGCTTGTAAGTAAAAACGATTCTCACTATCATTAATATTCATGTAATTTGCATAGCAAAAGTACAAGAAAATATTTCCTATTTGTTAGGATGTGGTATTTTATGAAAGAAAAAATGGTGGACATATGGAGAAATATAAATCTTTGCACACTACAGTAGGATTATAGAGCTTCATTTTATTGTAGCAATTTTAGAGTTCCTGGAATAATACCAGGCTGTACACTAAATAGTAAAGCCTCAGAGGTTATTATTAGTTGTGAAATAGTTTCATTCATTTTGCATTTTTTTTTTATAATGAACCTAACTGTTTGAGGCAAACTGATTAGTTATTTTGTAAAATGTTTCTCAACTAAAATCTTTCTGACGGCATCCCATTGATATTGTTATTATGAAATTTGTGGGAGAAACTGGATCACAAAGTATTGTTTCATCACACCACCTTCAGTGTTCGGATTTATTACCTTAGTTTCGTGGTAAGATGAGGGTGGGATTTTCTTCACACTGTCCTATGATTCTCAATTCTAGTAGGATGTCCTACATTCTGACTCAATATTTTAACTTTTAAAAAATGATTGAATTACCATGAAATAGACCATTATGAAAGTGTTCATGATTGGGTTTCAGTCATACAGTGTTCCACAGATTTCCTCCCACCAACCTCTCCAACCTGCCTCTTTGGCAGATACTTTTCTTCTCTCTCTTCTCTCTCTTCTTGCTCCCTCACTCTCTCTGTGTCTTTCTCTTCTCTCTCTCTTCTTTTGTATATTGCGGTTTGCAATGCAGACACTGAAGTTCTATCATGTATGTCCCTTTATGTACTTCCAATATTTAGTTTAAGTCTAGCATTACCATTTCCAACTATTATTGTCAAACTCTTCCCTTCTCTGTCTTACCTACTCTCCACACCCCATCCCCACCACATTTGTGGTAAATTCCAGCCATTGAAAAGTCCTTCTGGCCATTGTTTACTGGCCTTGGAATTAGACTTATTCTATTTTTCATATCCACAAATTAATGCAGTGGTTCAATATCTGTCCCTCTCCTTCTGCACGATCCTCTCCATGCCCAGGCAAATTTCATGACTTAATTTTTTCTAATAGCTGCTTAGTATTCCATTGTGTATAGGTGCCATAGTTTATTTATTGAGTCATCTGTTCTCAGATACTCAGGCTGTCTCCACATTATGAACACAGAAGTGCAGATGGTATTTCTGCTGTGTAATTTTTGACATCCAAGGTATATGATATATTTCCAGAAGTGGTATGCTGAGCCAAATGAGAGTTCAGCTTCCAATTTCTTTTTTTCTTTTTTTTTAGTCCAGGAAAGCATGAAGTTCTGTATCGTAAGAGTTTACTAGACTGCCGCCACTTCAGAGACAAATCCCCAAGTTGTGCTGTAGTTGCAAGAGTCAGAGTCACTGACCCATGATAACCAGTTCCCTGGTGCATTCGAACCTTTGGTCATTCCAACAGATGGACCAAGGAAAGGGGGCAAGGCTGTAGATCTGTGGTGGTTTACTTAAAATTAACCTGGATTATTATAGAGAAGGGGTGGGGTAGCAATTACACATAGGCATAGTTGAACATTTATATAAGGTGGGAATCCCAACTTGGGGCTGTCATATTCTACATAACTTCTAGAGGAACTGCCCAAGGATAGGAATTCCATCTAAGGGCATACTGTTTTCTCCTTTCTTTTACTGGTAATAATTTCCAATATTTACTTAATACTATTTCTAGTCATTTTGTATAAACACAGTAAACTATGTAGACTTATCTTTACCCTAGGTTAAGCTTAAAATGGTCTTCTGGATTCATAACTGGTTTTTTTCCTGGAGACATCTCACTATATACCCCAGCCTACAGTTCTCAGGTGATGTTAGTTTTTCCTACCCCCAACAGGGTTCTTATTCAGTTACTTATTTTGGGATATGTCAGCATTTATTCCATGAACATCCACATAACTTAATGTACTGTGGCACTAAAACTAGCCTATGTCAAAGCCAGGGTAGCTTACAGATTGCCCCAGGTCCATCCAAGTCCTTCCTTGCTCCTTTTGTGGTTTAAGGAACTAAGGTCAATCTGAAGGCAACTGAGGCTTAAGTCAAAAAAACATAACAGATATCCAGGAGTAAATGTTATTCAAGTCAATTAACTTCCATGTTACAAAAGCATAGCATTAGCTATCTTCCTGTATGCATACAAAAAGGATATTATTCTATGTAAAAATATGGAAAGGACATAAAGGAAAGAGAACACAATATTTCACTTACATATAAAGTCCAGAGAAGGGTTGAATTTACAAATCACTGTGTCTGATTTGGAGATAATTATGACTAGCAAATAATGGAAGACAACACAAAGGAGGGATTAACGATAAACATAGAGGTTTGGGTTGAATTGGTTGCACCTTTTGGAACACTGTAGTGGGTGTGACTCAATTTACCTAAGCTCCCTGCAGGAGGATAAAGGCAACCCAATGTTGTACCCAAAATGCTTGGAACTATTATTCAGCAGTTGCCAATACTTCTGCTTGTCTATCGTTAAATGAGCAGCATACAACTGTCCTTATTAGGTCTGATTTATCGGAGCATCTATAGAACTCAGAAGAATCTCTTTTGGTCTCTATTTGTTGTTGTAGTATTATGACTTCACATCAATGTTATCTGAGGGTTACTTTTTTTGGGACCTTGGGAATGGGGTAGTGTTAGGGTTCAAACCCAAACTTTCATATCCAAAGCTTGTGATCCAACCACCTGAGACTTTCATGAGTCCCAGAATTTAGAAAATCTTTACACAATCAATTTCTGGCTTATTACAACAGACAGATGGTGAGATATATAAAGGGCAATTTGGAGCAGAAAAACTTTTGTTTTTGGATTCCTCATGGAATTTGTGATATTCATAGTCTCATACCATAATCATTCAGCTTCAATAGCCTGCAAGCCCCCCTAACCAGCTTTTCTTGGGGAGTTATGGGTGTTACAGGAAATTATTGAATGAATTATGGACAGTCAGTTATTGAAGTCAATTTATAATCCCTCCCTGAAGAGTAGAGTGTATAACTGAAAGTTACAGACTCAAATCACAGGGCTGATGACACTGGCCACCATGCTCCCTTATTCAGGAAAGTCTAAAAATCACCTCAGTAGAATAAGAGGCAATCACATTCTCTCATTACTGAGGAACATCCTATAGTTCTGAGTTCTGTGCCAGAAAATGGGATGAAGATGAAAACTGCCCAGGGATGGTATGTGTGATGCCCGTGATCAAGCAGACAAGCACCTGAAGCTCTGAATTCTGGTCAGGACTTGTAGCCATACGAACCTGGAGCACAGGAGCATGAGTTTGATCCCTTATGCCTGATTTCCCCGTTTACCACATTCTGTTCTTTGGTGGTGCCCAAAGCTTCCAGGGTAGTACCAGTGGTCTCTAATACTATAGGCCTGAGTAGCACCTCGTGCTGTTAGAAGAGCCTAAATCAGGCCCAGCTCTGTCCCACCAAGATCTGAGAGCCCACTCCCTCCCACTCCTCCCATAAAAGAAGAAAGAAAAAGAAATTATCAATGATAGAATATGTTAAAAGAGCAATGAACTTAGAAATAACTGAAATAACGCTTGAAGGTCAAAGCTGAACTATGGGAGCAAGAACATAAGATAGCATCAATTAAAATTCAAATGAAGTAATAACCATGAATCCATACTGAAATGATGGAATGCTAGAATATATAATCAAATTACAGAAAAGAAACAAATGCTAAGTATTTTATAAGGGCACCCTTACCTCATGGAAAACTGTATATCACCATACATCTTAAGTGTTGACTGTGCATAAAAATCTCCTTCCAACTTTGCCTATAGAAAATGCAACTTCACAGTGTAAAAACCTAGCAAAGAATAGCTCAGTTAGATGATAAAGATGAACACAAACATTGTGTTTGTGTTCACAAATACATTATAGACATAACATAACATGTCATGTTGATAAAATGTATCTATGATCCATAATGAAAATCCTAAATAAATGACTGTTCTAAATTCTTTTCCTTCATTGTTTGAAGCCCATGTTTTAAATTTCTTTTCTTGCTTGGTTTTGATGGATGAGGTGTGTTTTGGGGCCATAATAGAGTTGCTCAGAGTTCACTCCTGGCTTTGTGCTCAGGGGTCATTTCTGGTGAGATCAGAGACCATATGACCCTCTGAGGACTTAAAAACCCTATTATGCAGCTGTTAGGAAAAATGAAGTTATAAAATTTGCCTATAAATGGATGGACATGGAGAAGATTATGTTGAGCGAAATTAGCCAGAAGGAGAGAGACAGATACAGAATGACTGCATTTATCTACATAACATAAATATATAGGTACATATTATGATACCAATATCCAAGATCAAGTGAAACATATATCAGGAGGTCCTGTCAAAGGTGGAAATTATCACAAACGTGTGGGATTCAGAGGCTAGGTAAGACAGAAATGGAACAGTGTGCTGACAATTGTTGAGGGTACTGATGCCAACCTAGAACTGAGCATTAAATAGAGGCAAAAAGATACACATGACAACCCTTTAATGTATGTTCTGTAATTCATAGTCTGGAGGGGAAGGAAAAGAGAAAGAGAGAGAAATGGAAAGAAATAAAGAACCTGCCATGGAGCAGGGCTGGGGGGGGGGGAGGGAACCGGGATGTTGGTGGTGGGAGATGGGCACTGATGGCGGGATGGGTGCTGCAACACTGTTTGACCAAAACCCAAATATGAACTTTTTAATTGTATATCTTTGTAATTTTAAAAATAAAAAAATTAAAATAAAAAAAAAACCAGGCAGGCCATGTGTAAGGTAAGCACCTAACCACTATACTATCTCTTCAGCTTGAATATTTGTCTATAAGAATTTCAGCATTTATTTATTTTTTCTCAGAGAAAACTTGCTCTGTATATTTCTTTTTTGTCTCCTATTTTTCATCTCAGTTCCAAACAGGCTTGTCAAAAAAATTCAAATCTTAATCTGTAAAATCTATATTCTCCCAATTTTATGAAAGTGGAAATTAAGGTCTTTGACAACTCTTTTCAAGATGCTTTAAACAGACCTTCAAGTTTTATTCTCTGATTGTTCATTTACATTCAGGTAAGTTATCTATAGTTAGGTCACTCCTTGGAGATAGTGATGGAAATTTATGAGGTTTTATCTTGAGTGCTGCAAAATGATTCATTTTTCATATTATTGCTCACCACATTTTAAATTACTAAAAGTAATTTAGTTTCTACAAAGGGACTGGCTATATTCAGACATACATTCAGTCCAGATAGTAAAAAAAAAATGACAAGAACAAGAAAATAGTCTGTAATATATATTTCTATTTCATTTTATTTGTTTTTAAATGTCATTTAAAAGACTGTGATTTACAAATTTTTTCTCAGTATAGTTGTCACAGCATTTATTGTTCAATATCAGTCCCACTACCAGTGTGCTCTACTGCACCAAAGGTCACAACCTCAAACCCACTTCACATCCCAATATCAACTCCCATAGTAGGCTGCAATCTCATTAATCATTGCAACGTATATATACATATATATGTTACAGATTTTGTATATACATATACATATATATGCATATATATGTATATGTATATACAAAATCTGTCCCATATACATATATATGTATATATATGTATGTGTATATATATATATATATATATATATATATATATACAAAATCTTGGTATACAAGATTTTGGTAAAGATCTGACCTTAAACTGGGTTGTTATGTTAAAATGGTGAGCAGCCACAAAGTGGTCACACATCGCAGGGAAGGAGCTGCAGCATTAGTGCCTCTGGTCAGTCTCCTGGGATATTTACTCATAAGTCCTGGTTCACGGTTGGTGGTGAATAGTGTCTGTACATGGCACCAGGGGTCAGTAAACATGTGGGGCACTATAATATATTTATAAAGGTTCTATCCAGAAATAAATTTCTGAGAACAAAGAATTTAAAGAAAAGGTGTGACAATTTAGGTTTTCAGATTTCTACTTGAAAATAAATTTTTCTTAAATTGCTTTCCCTAATATTATATCGCATACATTTGTTTCTTCCCTTTTGATAGGGAGGGTAATTAATCTCCTATGTAGTGCTTGGAAAATCCAGGGGTAACTACTAGAAATTCTCAGTGAACCAATCTATGGTTCAATGCAAGGACACAATGAGTTGCTGCTACTCTGGAACCTATCCAGGGTTGCTTGGGACCATACACTGCTGGGAATCAAACACACTATTCTCTTTCCTAGCTTCCATACTACCTTTTTTTAAATTTTTTTATTTTTAAAATTACAAAGATATACAATTAAAAAGTTCATATTTGGGTTTTGGTCAAACAGTGTTGCAGCACCCATCCCGCCACCAGTGCCCATCTCCCACCACCAACGTCCCCCGGTTCCCCCCCCCCTCCCCAGCCCTGCTCCATGGCAGGTTCTTTATTTCTTTCCATTTCTCTCTCTTTCTCTTTTCCTTCCCTCCAGACCATGGATTACAGAACATACATTAAAGGGTTGTCATGTGTATCTTTTTGCCTCTATTTAATGCTCAGTTCTAGGTTGGCATCAGTACCCTCAACAATTGTTAGCACACTGTTCCATTTCTGTCTTACCTAGCCTCTGAATCCCACACGTTTGTGATAATTTCCACCTTTGACAGGACCTCCTATATATGTTTCACTTGACCTTGGATATTGGTATCATACTATGTACCTATATATTTATGTTATGCAGATAAATGCAGTCATTCTGTATCTGTCTCTCTCCTTCTGGCTAATTTCGCTCAACATAATCTTCTCCATGTCCATCCATTTGTAGGCAAATTTTATAACTTCATTTTTCCTAACAGCTGCATAGTATTCCATTGTGTAGATGTACCAAAGCTTTTTTATCCAGTCATCGATTTTCGGGCACTCTGGTTGCTTCCAGATTCTGGCTATTGTGAATAATGCTGCTATGAACATAAAAGTAGGGATGGTGTTTGCGCTGCGTATTTTTGGTTTCCCAGAGTAGATTCCCAGTAGTGGTATGGCTGGGTCAAATGGGAGTTCAATTTCTAGTCCATATTGTTTTCCAGAAAGGCTGTACCAGCCGGCATTCCCACCAACAATGGATGAGTGTCCCCTTTTCCCCACATCCATCCCAGCACTTGTTGTTCTTGCTCTTTTGAATATGTGCCAGTCTCTGTGGTGTAAAGTGGTACTTCATTGTTGTTTTGATTTGCATCTCTCTGATGATTAGTGATGATGGGCATTTTTTTTATGTTTTTTGGCCATTTGAATTTCTTCCTTGCTGAAGTTTCTGTTCATTTCTTCTCCCCATTTTTTGATGGGGTTGTTTGTTTGCTTTTGTAAAGTTCTACCAGTGCCTGATATATACTGGATATTAACCCCTTATCAGATGGGTATTGGGTGAATATTCTTTCCCATTCTGTGGACTGCCTTTGTATCTTAGTCACTGTTTCTTTTGAGGTGCAGAAGCTTTTTAGTTTCATGTAGTCCCATATGTTTATCTTTTCTTCTAGTTGCTTTGTTAGTGATATTTCACCTTTAAGAGGCCTTTAGCTTCAATGTAGTTGAGGATTTTTCCTATATTTTTTCAATATACTTTATGAATTCAAGTCTGATATTGAGATCTTTAATCCACTTTGATCTGATTTTTGTGTATGGTGTTAGATACAGGTCCAAATTTTATTTTTTCACATGTCGCTGCCCAGTTTTCCCAACACCACTTTCCTTACTCCATTTTGGACTCTTTGCACCTTTATCAAAGATTAAATGATCATTTGTTTGAGGTTGGGTGTCAGGGCACTAAATTCTATTCCATAGGTCCACAGGTCTGTTTTTATTCCAATACCATGCTGTTTTAATTACTACTGTCTTGTAGTACAGTTTGAAGTTGGAAAGGTGATGCCTCCCATCTTCTTTTACCCGAGGATTGCTTTGGCTATCCTTGGGGGTTTATTGTTCCATACAAATTTCAGGAGTGTTTGGTCAATTTCTTTGAAGAATGTCATGGGTATCCTTATAGGGATATAATATAATCCTTATAGGGATACATTGAATCTGTACAGAGCTCTAGGGAGTATTACCATTTTGACAGTGTTGATTCTCCTCATCCATGAGCAGGGAAATGTTTTCATTTCCTTGTGTCCTCTTTTATCTCTTGGAGCAGTGTCTTGTAATTTTCTTTGTACAGGTCCTTTACACACTTGGTTAAGTTGATTCCTAGTTATTTGATTTTATGTCGCACAATTGTGAATGGAATCATTTCCTTAATATCCCTTTCTTCTCTTTTGTTATTTGTATTTAGGAAAGCCACCGACTTGTGGGTGTTGATTTTGTATCCTGCCACTCTACTATATATGTTTATTGTTTCTAGGAGTTTTTTGGTAAAGAGTTTAGGGTTCTTTAGGTATAATATCATGTAATCTGTGAATAATGGTAGCTTGACTTCTTCCTTGCCTATCTGGATGCCCTTGATGTCCTTTTCTTCTCTGATTGCTATGGCAAGTACTTCCAGTACTATATTGAATAAAAGAGGTTAGAGTGGGCAACCTTGTCTTGTCCCCGATCTCAGGGGGAAGGCTTTCAATTTTCCCATTGAGAATGATGTCGCTGTGGAGTTTTGGTAGATGGCTGTAAGTATCTTGAGGAAAGGCCCTTCAATTCCCATTTTCTGGAGGGCCAAGCAATACCAATGTGTTGTATAACCTCTCTGATAAGGAATTTCGGAAGAATTGTTAAGGATGCATAAGGAACTCAACGAAGCAATGGAATGAAAAATCAATAAAATACAAGAGGACATGAGATAAGAAGTGAGGAAAATGCAAATAGAAATGACAGGTAAATGAAATGAAAAACACAGTGGAAGGCCATTATAGCAGAAGAATAGCTACTGAAGAAAGAATTAATTATCTCGAAGACGAGTTCCAAAGAGTCTCTACACAACACCAGAAGATGGAAAAAAGATTCACAATTACCGAACAGACAACAAGAGATAATCGGGATGAAGCCAGAAGAAACAACATACGGATAATTGGGGTCCCAGAAGGGCAAGAAGAAAACTCTGATGAAGAAGAAACTGTCAAAGCCATAATTGCTGAGAAGTTCCCAGAACTAAAGAATGCTTGCCTCAAGATCCAAGAGGCCCGTAGGATACCAGATAAAAGAAACCCCAACAAGAATACTCCAGACACATCTTAATTAAATCGACAAAAACTATAGATAAAGACAGAATACTGAAAGCTGCAAGATGAAAGAAGGAAATCACATACAAAGGAACATCTCTAAGATTTACAGCAGACTTCTCTGATGAAACACTCCGAGCCCGAAGACAATGGTGGGATATTGTAAAAAGGCTCAATGAACTGCGGACTTCACCATGAATTCTTTACCCGGCCAGACTCACATTCAGATATGAAGGAAAGATACACAACTTCATGGATAAGCAACAACTCAGGAACTTCATGGACTCAAAACCAACTTTAAAAGAAGGACTGAAGGGTCTACTGCAAAATACGACCAAACCCAAAAGCACAACAAGCACAAACAGAAAGATAGCACAAAATCCAATGACAATAATCTCTCTCAAAGTCAATGATCTAAATGCACCAATTAAGAGACACAGAGTGACAAAATGGATTAAAAAATTGAACCCAACATTCTGCTGTCTACAAGAAACACATCTGATTAATCAGAACAAACACAGACTCAAAGTCAAAGGTTGGAAGACCCATTCTCCACTCAAACAACTCCTCCAAAAAGGCTGGTGTGGCCATATTAGTATCAGATAATATAGACTTCAGGCTGAAAAAGGTTAGAAGGGACAACGAAGGCCATTTCTTATTAAGGGGTATGTACACCAGGAAGAAATTATACTACTAAACATATATGCACCCAACGAGGGGCCAGCAAAATACATAAAACAACTGCTAAGAGACCTCAAAGAAGACATTAACAGTAGCACAATAATAGTTGGAGACTTCAACACTGCTCGATAAACTATGGATAGATCAACAAGACTGAAACTCACCAAGGTAATATTGGCCCTGAAGGAAGAAATGGAAGAAAGAGAGCTAGTAGATATATATTGGGCTTTTCATGCCTAAAAAGCTGAATACACATTTTTCTCTAGTGCACATGGAACATTCTCCAAGATAGACCACATGTTGAGCCACAAAGCATACCTCAATAAAATAAAAAAGATAGAAATTGTGTCAGCTATCTTTTCAGACCAGGATGCACTGAAAATGGAAGTTAACCGTACACAGAAACAGGGAGTCAAACCAAACACCTGGAAACTGAACAGCTCACTCCTGAACAACAAATGGGTCATAGAAGAAATCAAACAGGAAATCCAAAGATTTCTGGAAACAAATGAAAATGAAGACACCAACTATAAGAACTTGTGTGACACGGCAAAAGCTGTGTTAAGAGGGAAGTTTATAGCTCTGCAAGCATTGATCAGGAAACAAAAAAGGGCCCACATAAATAACCAGACTACACAGCTGAAGACATTAGAAAAAGACCAACTAAAGGAGCCAAACCCAGATAGAAAAAAGGAAGTAATAAAACTTGAGAGGAAATCAATAATAAAACTTGAGTTGGAAACCAAAAAAACAATCAAAAAGATTAATGAAACCAAGAGCTGGTCCTTTGGAAAAATAAACAAGATTGACAAACCATTGGCAAGACTTGTAAGGACAGGGAAAGAGAGAACCCAAATAAACAGAATGAGAAATAAAAATGGTGACATCACAACAGAAACCACAGAAATCTAAAAGATCATCAGAGATTACTTTGAGAGCCTGTATGCCATGAAACATGAGAATCTAGAAGAAATGGATAAATTCCTGAAGTCCTATAACCTCCCATGGCTGAAACAAGCAGACCTACAATACCTGAATAAGCCTATCACCAATGAGAAAATTGAAACAGTAATTAAAAGTCTGCCCAAGCACAAAAAGCCCAGGTCCAGACGGATTCACTAGTGAACTCTACCAAACCTTTAGGAGGACCTACTGCCAATCCTTTTCAAGCTCTTCCAGGAAATAGAAGAAACAGAATGACTTCCAAACAGCTTCTACAAGGCACATATCACCCTGATACCCAAAGCACAAAGAGACAACACAAAGAAAGAAAACTACAGACCAATATCCCTGATGAACATGGATGCTAAGATCTTCAACAAAATACTAGCAAACAGAATCCAAAGACTCATCAAGAAGATTATACATCATGGCCAAGTTGGGTTCATCCCGGGAATGAAAGGATGGTTCAACATTCGCAAGTCAATCAACATAATACATTATATCAATAAAAGAAAAATAAAAACCATATGTTCCTATCAATAGACACAGAGAAAGCATTTGACAAGATCCACCACCCATTCATGATTAATTCAGTTATTTCTACGTTTAGAAATCATGAGTTATTTCCCTGTACAGTAAATTAGGTAGAATAAAACTTTTACACTGAATATTTTCAGTTTAAATAAATGTTTCCCATTAAAGTCCTAATTTATAAATTTGTTTTCATTTACCAAAAGTTATCTTAGAGGAGAACCAATTTTGGCTCAGTTACTCTAATACTATCATCTAGATGCAACATAAAATACAATGAATGGAAGGGGAGATCCCCTAATCATACATTAAAGACACACAGTCATCACACTTTCCCTCCTAAGATTAGAATCATTAATTTTAAAATAGTTCTGTTTTACTACTAATCCAAGAAATTTCTAGTTGCAATTTCTTTTCTCAAGCTTTTTTTCATTAAGTTATACAGTCAACTGTCCAATTTCAGTCAAATGAACAAAACCTACACACAAACAAGTATTCAGGTAATATTCCAGAATTCTCCTTCTGACATTTTGCCTTTGAAGTCAAGAAGGAGAAAGTGACAACACAATTAACAAATAATTCTACTTTTCCTTATTGCCAAAGTTAGGGGGCAGTAGGGAAATGATCTTATTTGCAGTGATCTCCTTTGGAACCATACAGAGATGGCATGATGCTGTGCATTTTAACTAGCCTGAGAGCTTCCTTGATAGACTTTGAAGGTATTGAGATGACTCATCTACAGTTTCCTTCACTTAACCCCAACTTCACTAGGGACCTTTGATCATTCCAACTATGAGATGTGGAATTATTTCCCCTGATTCAAGGTAAACCCAGGTTACCCCATGTAGGCATCCAGGATCTCACTATCAGCACTACTTTCTTTTTTCAGTTCTTTTCCTTTATTTTCTTATCTTCCAAGGAAAGTGAATTTTAAAGACAAGTGCAAGCAGTTGGGAACAATTTGCTTTTTTTTTGGGGGGTCACACCCAGCGATGCTCAAGGGTTACCCCTGGCTCTTTACTCAGGAATTACTCCTGGCGGTGCTCAGGGGACCATATGGGATGCCAGGGATCGAACCTGGGTCGGCCTCGTGCAAAGCAAAGCTCTACCCACTGGGCTATTGCTCCGGCCCAGTTGGGAACAATTTGAATCTACTGCTGTGTTTCAGAGTCTTCTCCTATGTCTGAGGATTATAGTTTTCTTTTGTATGGAATATGAAGTAGGCACTTAAAATTATTCTACTCCCTGTGTCCTTTACTTCTGAGGTATGTGACCAGGAATAGGGGCATTAGAGACAGGCAGCAAAAATGAGTTTCATTCAATATATCCTCATCTTCTTTGTAGGATAAAATCAGAGGGCCCTTGTAGGATTCCCACCTGCTGGAATGCTCAGGGTAAGCTTCAGATTTGAAAGCTTAATACTTTGTAATTAATTATTTACAAAATTGTGTTTGTAATAACAATTTATGTTTGGTTTTGACTCTCTTTTCTAAAGATCCAGATACACTGCACACAGGCAATCATCTCTTTTTCTCCCTTTCAGTGACATATTTTAGGACAGTTTTTATTTTTCTCCCCTTTATAGGTAACATACTTGGGTGTGCCACAAAAGAAAACCACTTATCTCTTGGTTAGGAGCTCATAGTTCTCTTCTTCAATCAAGAGAAGTCATATTTGGCAAGAATTGAAGGTTGGTTTTCCATTCCCCTCATTACTTGTCACCAACTGCCAAGGGAGTTTTCCAAAAGCTAGTGAAGACAATTTTCCAATTTCTAACCAAAAAAATGTTATACTTTTTCTACTTCAAAATTGTTTTTCCCTTATTCACTGGTATATGTGATGGAGGTTTACAGGTCCTACTTGTCAAATATTGTGAAGAAATTCTTGTGGAAGTGAAACCATAGGTACTTCAGTTTATAAGCTAGTTTTCCTCATTTCTCATCACTTGTGTCTTTAGCAATGACCCAGCCTGTGCCATTAAATAATTAACTAGATCACCCAAAGATAAAGGTTGCTACATCAAACACTAACTAGGTTTCAATCCTTCTAGAGTTCTGTGGTATCCCTTAGGTTTCTGAAGTACTTTCTAGCTTAGAATTTCCCTTTGCCAGAATGCTTTCAAGAATCAAAGCTTTCAGAAATTTAGCATAAATCATAAAGGCAGATATGCACTAATTAGAGTGTCAGCATATAGACTTGATTGCTTATTTGGGAAATGCTGAATCAAAATGGTCCCAGGTTGTTGGATGACAGGCATAGCTAGTTTAGGAGCTTTGCTGTTTTACTCACTCACAGATTAATACATTTACATGTTCTTAAGTCAAGGTTCATTCTAATGAGATCTCTCTTCTATGTAAACACTGATAGAGGGTGTGGCAGTTACAGAAGTCATCTTGACTCTGATAACTTCTGATTTAGTAGATAATATATCTACTAAGACATCTATGTTTTCTAGATTGGACACTGCTCCTCTTTATACCCACTGCACCCAGTGTGGGACAGTTAGAATTTACCAGGAGATTACCACCCTGGCTACATTGAGACTATCTTTAAGATTATAGGAAGGAGCATACTAGTTTGCCCTAACGCAAGCGAGTGTGACCCTTTCAGTATATGGAGAACAAGATACTCAGAATCACCCTGGTGCAGATAATAAATAAGAAAGACCTTGTGGTACCATCTAAATTACATGAAGCCCATGAAATTAAGATGTATTGTTTCATATCAGCCCTCTCTCTCATTATTTCTAGTGTTTTACATAATAGATAATCTCATAAGAAGGGATTAGTCCTTAGTGTAATCCTTTGTTTATACCTATAATAGGGGTGTGGCACCACCCTTCTATACTCTGTTTAGGACTCTTTGTTGACAGGACCCTCCCTGTCCACAGATATGTGTATATAAGGTGTATATAAGGGGCCTGACTTGAGGCCCCTTCTCCTTTTTTCCCTTCTTTTGGATAGAACTCCTTTCGGGTGAGATCCTCTCTCTTTTTGGTGGGAGACTTGGAATCTCTTGTATAGTCTGAGTTCTGATAGAGCTAGAGTTCTTTCATTATATTGGATTGTTGTGGCAGAGCTTTTGTACTATTAAAAGCCTTTTTGGAACTGCACCAGACTCATGAGTTTTCATCCGTTCCCCCTGGCAGCCTTGGAGGTAGAAGAAAACTTCCGTCCTGGTACTGTCGTGGACCCTGCAGCTCCCAACACCAGGTCAGTAGCAGGAGTTTGGCAGGAACAAAGTGTGATGTCTTATAGACCACCTTAGACACCATCTGTTACCTAATGCAATACAAGGGGTTCAACCTTGAGGGTACATCAGTTCATACACAAAAGAAGATGTTGAAAGCTCAGATATATTATTGTAACTATAAAAAACATAGGGGAGAAAAATTTTCAAGACTAGACATCCTAGACAGCTAGTCATGGGAATATTTTTAACCCAGAATGTAGAGCATAGGTGAACATAGTCTAATGATAATTTTTTATATTCTCATTAGAAAAGCACAGAAGGTAGATCATCAGGTGGAGAGGAGAGCAGTTTCATTGGATCATGTACCTTCTATACAGTGTGTTTGGAAGTTAGTGTGCTTGCATACTCAATGGGGAGTTTTTTCAGGGAACATACTGAAAGTCAATTCAAAATAACTATACATTTCAGTCTTGATACCACAGGACTCGTTGGAACTGATTCTATTTAGAGTGAGCAGAAATATTTTTATGGATTAAAATTATGGTACAGCTTTATTCAAGGTCTTAATAAGCAAGTTGCTGAAAGATATAATGTTTTAAAAATATCCAATGTTTTTATATAGATTTGGAGGACCTCAACCTTTCTAGCTAACAATTTCTTTTAGGCTATTTTAGCTGACAAATCAATTCATATGTGTATCGAATATATTCATATGTAGCTACAAATACATGTTTTACGTGGAACATTGATGATGAAGATAAATATATTAATAAGAGTTGATGTTTAATCATCCCCCTGTAAGTGGTATAATTTTATGTACTCAATTAAGATAGACTAAATTCTTCTTAGAGTTAATAAATTTAAACTGCTGAGTAATGTCTAGTTTTCAGGTCATCTGCCACCACTTAAGTTGCTAGCTGCTTAGCTCTAAAACACTCTTTTCTTTAGAACACTATCTATTTGTCTAAGAAAATACTTCATTTTATTCTCTTGCATTTCTAGGAACTCTCACAAAGGTCCTTCATTATTCCCTATATTCCCTGCACTTACAAATTTATTGAGAAACTGATTTCGAAATTCCATGCTTACTTTCTCTAAAATCTTACTTAATTACATACATTAGTGTTAAAGTCTTACATAGTAAATTAATATGAAATCTACTGATTTGATACATGCTAGAAATATTTAGATATTTTCTATATATTTTATATATAATTATAAGTGATACAATTATGAATGGAAAACTCTAGTATTAATTAAAATACAATGGTTATTATTGTTAGAAAATCATAGCACATTAATACTAAAAATAACTTTAGAAATTATGTAGTCTCTATCCTTTATCATGTACATTTATTGCATCTATAGTGTTTCCCACTAGTTTGCTACCATTGCTGATATCTCACATTTGTTTTAAGCACTTCTGTTTCATAAAGTTACCAAGTATTTATTTTAATCAGGCATAGTCAGCTACAATGACACAAACTTATTGTAATAAAGAGCTCATATTCACAGATCCCTGGAGAAAAGAAGATAACTCACCAAGAAATGCCAGGTGGGGAAGAACCAAGCACAGTCAGGAAACAGAGATAGGCACAAGTAGAAATCATGACTCAGAAACTTTAGGTGGTGTTCATGTGAGGGAATAAGAGAGTCATGTTAGCTAATCTAATGAGTACAGCAGGTAGGGCATTTGCCTGGTACTCAGCTGACCTGGCTCCATCTTTCACACTCTATATTCCAAGGCACCAACAGGAATAAGAGTGCAAAGCCATGAGTAACTCCTGAGCATCTCTGGGTGTGGCCCCCAAATAAAAATAATTAATAAGTAAAATCAATGGCATAATGAGTAAATTCAATATTGCTTGAATAATTTTGGTAGCCTAGACAATAAAGATGGTCTCTTTTTTGCTACAAAACTCCTTGGTGATTCACAGCAGAATAAATATAAACATAGGTATGTAAGAGTGTGTGAGTGTGAAAAAGGGAGACAGAAATGTCAGGTGTGGAACAATTAGTTTGTCTCTCAAACATATGTTTTAGGGAAATTGTTGCTCTCTTGAGGAAAAAGTTAAATTGTGGGGTAGATATTCTAGTATCAAAACTCAAAAAATTCTCTGTAACTGTAAAACTAATTATCTCAATAAAATTGTAAACTATGATGTTACAATAAAAAGAAGGAAATTTTGAAAAGATCACAAACACCAGAGAATCAAGAGCTTAGGAAAGACAATCAATGCAACTAAAGCAGTGAATACAATCTGAAGTCAATACAATCTAAAGTCAATACAACCTAAAGCAGTGAATACAATCTAAAATCAGTACAATCCAAAGCAGTTCCACTTCCTTCAAATTTACCTAATGACTTTCACACTTTTAATTTCATAGAATTGGTAGCAATTATGCATTTAATTGTGTATAAAATGGAGAAAGTTTTTAAAATTTAAACTTACAGTTAGTGATAGAAACATAAGTCATTATGGACTGGAGAAATGGTATAGCGATAGGATTTTTCAATGTGGGTTTGATCCCTGGCATACCATATGGTCCCCTGAGCTAACCAGGAGTGACTCCTTGATCTCAGATCAAAGAATAAGCCACAAGCACAGTAGGATGCCTCCCCAGCAAAATTAAAGACTTACAAACAAAAAATAAGTCATTATGTGGTTAAATAATAAAATTAAGAAATTTGTTTCAAACTTGAAGATTATTACAAATTAAAAGTATAACTAAATTGGTCCCTGTGAGAGAGAGAGAGAGAGTGTGTGTGTGTGTGTGTGTGCAGAAGGAGGAAATAAATAGTATCTAAGAGAAAATGTGTGAAATAAGTTTACAAAGATCTGTCAAGTATAAAAAGTAAATCTGGCAAAAACCAAAATGACCAAATCACCCAATTTTAAGAATCTGAAGATTATTGTAATATGTTATAAGGCAGGTTGACTTTAGGTTGACCTTGCGACCACTCACTATGAAGAATGAACTTCATATGAAGAATGAACTAGTTCCAGAGGCCCCATTCACTCTCAATGGTACAAACATCTCTGAATGCAGCAGTTATGTGTACCTAGGTCAAGAAATTAACATGATGAATGACCTAAAACCTGAGCTGCTCAGGAGGAAGAGAGTGGCATGGAATGCCTTCAAAGGCATCAAAGAAATAGCTAAAAAGGACAAAGAACCTCCGGCTCCTGGCACATCTCTTTGACTCCACCGTTCTCCCTGCATTAACATACGCCTCAGAGACCTGGGCCCTACAAAAGCAGGATGAGAATGCTATTCGGGTCTCCCAGAGAGAAATCGAAAAGAGCTATGCTTGTAATATCACGCCTCACTCAAGTGAGTGAAGGAATCCGGAGTTCTGACCTCCGTCGCTATTCCAGAATCAGGGACGCTGTTTCGTTTGCCAAGGCATCGAAAATCAGATGGGCTGGACATGTAATGCGATTTGCAGACAACCGCTGGACTAGAGCCATTACTGACTGGATCCCATGGGATGTCAAAAGATCACGTGGCCACCCACCTACAAGATGGTCAGACTTCCTTGTCAAGACCCTGAAAGAACGGTTTGAGGCTCTTCATATTCCTGAATCAACCTGATGCCATTGGGCTACATTGGCACGTGATAGGGTCCAATGGAAATGTTACTGGCACCCGCTCGAGCAAATTGATGAATAACGGGATTCAAGTGATCAAGTGATCAAGTTATAAGGTAAGTTTAATATAGGCCATGTTATTGAATCCTACACGGCAGAGCCTGGCAAGCCACCTTGTTTTATTTGTTATGCCAAAAACTAGTAACAATTATGGACCTCAATTCCATGACCTGAAGAATGGTTTGAGGCTCTTCCTGTTTCTGGAGCAAGCAGATGCCCTTGGGCTACACTTGCTTTTTGACAGGATGTATGGAGATGTTACTGGTGCCCACCTGAGCAAATCGATAAACAACAGGAAGACAGTGATACAGTGATGCAGTGATTGAAACACTAAACAAATAGTAACAAAATGGATGCTTCAGGTATCCCATAAATCATTAAACTACTTATGACTGTAAGTACCCTATTTATAAGAATATAACTTTATGATAAAGAAAGAGAGAGTGAAGGCTGGGGGCATAAATGAGGTTTCTATCATTGGTTGGCGTCAATGTTCATTTAGAGAATGGATTAAAAAATTAGATAAAAATTTATTTACCTCTGTTGGGGCTGCCTGAGATCCCCAACAATGTTTGGGTCCATCAGGTTCCATGACCACTTTGGGGGCTGAACACTGTCCCCTCCAGCCAATGGAAAAAGAAGCATACCATCAGTTTTTGAAAATCTAGGGCTTTAAATTCTCCATAAATTTCTCACTCCAACTCAATCCATGCCCCATTCAAAGTAATAATTGTTAGAGAAATAGACGTACTCTCCCTGGGCTGTGGCTGGCTGGGCGAACTCTTGGGGATGTGGCAAACTCTTGGGAGCCTCAGGAGACATCAGAATAGAAATCACAAAAAATTTAAAAGATCATCAGAGATTACTATGAGAGCCATGAAACAAGAGACCTAGAAGAAATGGACAAATTCCTGAATTCCTATAGCTTCCCAAGGCTGCAACAAGAAGATTTGGAATACCTCAGCAAACCTATCTCCATCAAGGGGATGGAATCAAAAGTCTCCCCAACACAAAAGCCCAGGTCCTGATGGATTCACCAGTGAATTCTACCAAACTTTTAAAGAGGACCTACTGCATCCTTTTCAAGCTCTTCCAGGAAATTGAAGAAGCAGAAACACTCCCAAAGTGTTTCCCAAAACACTCATAGAAGCGATATGATGCACATATCACCCTGATACCTAAAGCAGACAGAGATGTCACATAAAAGGAAAACTACAGATCAATCTCCCTGATGAACACAGATGCTAAGATCTTCAACAAAATACTAGCAAATAGAATTCAAAGAGTCATCAAAAAGATTATACACATGACCAAGTGAGATTTATCCCGAGAATGCAAGAATATTTCAATATCCACAAGTCAATCAACATAATACATAATATAAACATAAGGAAAAATTTAAAAAACATATGATTATAACAATAGATGCAGAGAAGGAATTTGACAAGATTCAACACCCGTTCATGATAAAAACTCTCCGTAAAACGGGGATTGAAGGCAGACTACTTCCGCCCCGATGCCCTGCAGCTCCCCACTTTCCCCACCAGGTACGTTCCCTAGGCGGGCACTCCCCCAGGCACTCAGTTCCAGGTTAAAGGGCTGGAACTTTGAGGAGAGGGGACCAAGCCACACCCAGCTTCTTCGAGTCTTCCACCCCAAGCCCCTGACTCCGGAACCACCCACTGACACCCCAAAATTCAAAACCCTGTAGACTCTAGCATGTCGGCGCAAAGTAATATCTATCTACCTGAGATACCACTGAGCATTTGCCCCTACATTCTTTGCTATACATCCCTAGCTCCAAATTAATTCAGGCACTTACTAACTCTATTGAATAGTCACCCAGAACACACATTTTCAACCTACGATAGTCATTTTGCTAAAGGAAAGTAGAATTTTTTTCAAGCTTAATGATTGAAGTCACTAATACAGATGAGTCAAGCAGCAATAAAGATTCATCTTTATATATAACCTCTCTGAAAAGAAATTTCAGAAGGAACTGTTAAAGATGCATAAGGAACTCAAAGAAACAATGGGATACAAAGTCAATAAAATACAAGAGGACATGAGAGCAGAATTGAGTATATTTCAGACCAAAGTACAAGCAGAAATGACAGATATTAAATATGAGGTAAGTGAACTGAAAAACACAGTGGAATGCCTCCAAGCAGAGTAACGGCTACTGAAGAAAGAATTAGTGATCTTGAAGACGAGGTTCAGAGATTCTCTAGACAACAGAAGTGGGAAAAAAGGCTCACAATCAATGTACAGACTAGCAGAGAAAATCAGGATGAACATCATTGGGGTCCCATAAGGGCAAGAAGAAAACCCTGCTGAAGAAGAAACTGTCAAAGCCATAATCATTGATAAGTTCCCCTAACTGAAGAAATCATGCTCCCAGATACAGAACGCCCGTAGGATACCAGCTAAAAGAAACCCATTCATCATCGATTTGCTCGAGTGGGCCCCAGTAACATCTCCATATGTCCTGTCTCATGCAAGTAGAGCCCAAGAGCACCTGCTTGCTCCAGGAACATAAAGAGCCTCAAACCATTCCATCCAGTCATGGAAATGAGGTCTATAATAGTTACTGGTATTTGGCATATCAAATATGACACGGGTAGCTTGCCAGGCTCTGCTGTGAGGGTGGCATACTCTTGTAGACACCTCTAAATACAGCATGTCAATCTCAACACAAAAGTCATACCTTAAGTAGCAGCATACTTCAGGTAGAAACAAATCTATAATAATTTTTAAAGTTCTTTCATGTTCTCAATAAATTCTCTGTCATTTATATTATCGTGGTTCATATGACTATATGGTATGTAAATTATATTGGAGTCATTTATTTTCACAAACTATATCCAGGAAAGAAAAATAAATACCTATTAGAAATATTAACAGTTTGCTATGTGCTATGTCTTTGATTTGTTCAAATACATTTAATTATAAATATAAATTATACATATTGTTTAGAAACAAAGTATTTAATAATTTAAAGATTAACTTTGAGTCAAGATAATTTTAGATTCACAGAAAATTTAATGGCAAGTTGTTCAGAGAGTATACACAACACACAATAAATATTTATTATGTGTTGAATGTGATAAAGAATATCAAAGAATATCAAATAGTTTGTCAAGCATTTATGCATTAAAGACATTCATTATTTGTTTTGACATTGAGTTAATTTGTAATAGAATAATTAAAACATAATATAATCTTAATTTCTTAGTTTGTACATTCTTAGGTGTTAGCCATGTTGTGATTTTTTAATTATGGAATTATGCATGGTTTATGAAATTTTGAAATCTTGCTATTATCACTGATAGACCAATAACTACCAGAGATTATCTTTTGTATTAAGAACCAAGCGCACTCTTAAGTTTCAGTACTACTAAACCCATTGGCTAAGGGCTTAAAATTCACTGTTTAAAATGTCACTATACTATTTAATTCTCTGAACTTATTGACGTGTACCTAGCAGTTATAAATCAAATAATTGTTTCTTTGTTTTGGGGGCCACAACTGGCAGTGCTCAGAGTTTAGTCCTAGCTGTGTGCTAAGGGACCACTCCTGGAAAGTGTGGGGAGACCAAACGCAGTGCCAGGGATAGACTCTGTCAGCCATATACCTTTCCCTTGTACAGTCTCTCCGACACAGAAATCAAATAATTTTAACAAGTTATAAATAAAGAAGCTTAAGTCATAATTGTTACTGGTATTTGGCATGTCAAATACGACATGGGTAGCTTGCAAGGCTCTGCCATGTGGAATTAAATTTTAAATTCAGCCAAACATCTTAGACTGACTCTTTGGGTCTGAGTCCCCAAATTTGTCTCCGGCTATTATATCAAAAAACAGTCCCTCTGTCCTGTATTCTCCAAGCATCCTGATGCTTACAGACACTTCCAAGCATCTCTGAGCCTTACCAATAACAATTATAGACCTCATTCCCATGACTTGATGGAATGGTTTGAGGCTCTTTATGCTCCTGGAGTGGGCAGATGCCCTTGGGCTAATTGGGTTACACTAGCATGTGACATGATGTATGGAGATGTTACTGGTACCCGCTCGAGTAATCGATGATCTACGGGAAGTCAAGTGATCAAGTGATCAAGACATAACCCAATAGCAACATCACCAGCATTCACCAAACTCATCACAGCATCTTGTTTCTTCAAGTTGATTCCCTACAGTTACTTTAAAATTAAATTTTTAAATTAAAATTATTTTAGGCAACATGACATGCAATACTAATAATTATAGGTTTACAAGTGTGCAATATTTTGACACCATGTCCTCCACCAGAGTGTCCACTTCCTCCACTACTGTCTTATTGTCACTTTGTTCCTGTCTTTCTGCCATGGTAAGCTCAGCTCTGGAGAATATTTTCACCTTCTATTTTCTTTGGCCACTGGTTATTTGCTTATTGCTTTTTCATGTAAAGTATTGCACCTATCAGAGAGAACACTCTATCTCTGATCTTCTGACTGACTTCTTTCAGTGTGATACCCTTTAAATCCATCCACTACTGGCAAATTGCATATTTTCATCTTTTCTTATAGCCAAATAGCATTTCATTATGTATCTATTCCATAGTTTCTTTATCCCATCATATGTTGTTGTGTTATTTCAAGATTTTGCCTATTGTATATAGTGTTATAATAAATACAGAAGTACAAGTGTCTCTTGAAATTGAGTTTTGGGCCCCAGAGTTAGAGTGCCAAGAAATGGAATTGCTGGTTCACGTAGAAATTCAATTCTTTTTCTGAAGTGACCATATTGTTTTTTGTAAGGTTCTACCAGTCAATAATCGTATAAGTTGGGGATAAGGGTTTCTGAAATCCTCCATCCCTCCTCTGGGTACCTTTAAGCGGAATATTTCTGTGTCCAATGCTGCTAAATCTCTGTGAAATTTAGTTATAGACTTATGGAAGTTTTATGTAGTATCACTAATATCAGAATAATAGCTAGGACTATTTTCTTCATATTTCTCAGAAATATACATCTTGTTTTCCAAAGCGCACCTTTGTCTTTACCCTTAGTAAGCAAAAATTTAATGTCATTCATTACTAGATCCTAGAGTTACTCCATAGAAAAGCCATTGTTGATTTTGCCAAAAACACTGAAATTTTGACAAGAATACTTTATAATTGATGTGTAGAAGTTTGTAGCAGTGTTCCAAAGAATTTTTTTTTTCACATGGCCTCCGAGACATCTTTATTTTTCTAGCTAGTACGAGAACAGTGCAAACACTGACCAGAAAAAAAAGCAGTTGTACTCAAAGCCTCCAGGGTGGATTGTAAAACAGAGGCAGCAGAACACGGAGCAGGGAAGCAAGTTCCCAATCCATACCAGCCTCCCCAGACGGGCTTTGTGGCCCAAGCTGACCACCAGATGGTGCTCTGGGCAGAACTGTTGCAGTGCAGCCTCTGGTGAGGAGGGACAAGGACCAGGGACAGCAAGGTGGCATCTGAATGTGGCTTTATCTGAGCCTCCGCTGCTGCTTGATGAAGCTGATGAGCCCATTGGTGGAGGAATCGTGCATGGTCACTGGTTTGCTGCCTTCCAGTTCAGGCTCGATCTTCTTCACCAGCTGCTTTCCCAGCTCCACCCCGCACTGGTCATAGTTTTTGATGTCCCAGATGACACCCTGAACAAAGATCTTGTGCTCATGAAAGGGGTGAGCTTGGTGAAGAGAATGCAGTTGGAAGGGCGGTTTCCTTCAAAGACCTTGTGAGGCAGGATCTTCTCCACCTCCTTGGGGCTCTTCCCCGCATCCTGCAGTTCCTTCTGGGCATCCTCAGCGGACTTCCCCTTCATCAGGGCCTCAGTCTGTGCCAAGAATTTGGCCAGGAGGATCTTGTGATGCAGCCCTTCCGGATGGGGTGCTGGGGCGGTACGGGATGAGGAAGTCACATGGGATCCTCTTGGTGCCTTGGTGGATGAGCTGGTAGAAGCCATGCTGGCCATTGGTCCCTGGTTCACCCCACACGATGGGGCCCGTCTGGTAGCTGACGCGAGTCCCATAATTGATGATGTACTTCCCATTGGACTCCATGTTACCCTGCTGGAGGTAGGCAGCAAAGTGATGCATGTACTGGTCATAGGGCAGCAGGGCTGCGTCTCACACCCAAAGCAGTTGATGTACCAGACACCCAGCAAGTCCAGCAGGACCTGGGCATTCTTCTCTAGGGGCTCTGTACAGAAGTGAATGTCCATCCAATGGGCCCCAGAGAGCAGCTGTTCAAAGTTGTCAAACCCCACGTGCAAGGCAATGGAGAGTCCAATGGCCGACCACAGCAAGTGGAGGCCTCCCTACCCAATCCCAGAACTTGAATATGTTTTGGGGATTTATGGAATAATTAATCAATTATTCCATAAACTTGCTAACATACATGTTTTTAAATGTTTCCATTTTATTGAAAGAAGCATTCATAATCTATTACTTCAATGTAGTCATACTAGCCAAGTTGGACTTTTATTTACCTACAATCTGAATATTATTGGAGATTTGACTTTTATGATTTTATTTATAATACATTTTCTTAACATTATTATTTTCTAAGCAAGATTTATTTTATTCTTGTTTCATGTTCACAGTAGTAAAAACACTCTAGCCTGAGGATGGGTGATTATTATCGTGATATTGAAAGTATTGCTGGCCATAATAATTAGTTTTAAAATAGAAATTCATGTAGAAAAATGTGGCTTAGCTCTAAAAGAGAGATTTACTTTGTCCTTGGAACAGGTACTTATCTCACTTCATAAAGGAATACTCTTGTTCACTATGAGACTAAATATGTGTTCTTTAGGGCAGAAGATGGTCATGCCGAAGAGAGAGACTTACAACAACAGATTTGGTTAACAGGTGGTCCATTGATCTGCAGACCCAAACCAACTACATAAGGAATCTCTCTAGTATGAACACATAAAGGAAAACCTATTGAAAGTACTGAACTTCAGAATTAAAGTGTGCCTATCTTTCTGTGCATTCCTATGTAATGTCATACGTTGATGCTAGGACTATAAAGCATTCTTACTCCATAGGAGGGGCTGATAAAATCTTACATGTGGAATTGTCTAGTCTTGATACCTTGACATCCCGTTATTCAGCGATTTGCTCGAAGGGGGCCAGTAACATTTCCATTTGACCTATAACATGCCAGTGTAGCCCAACGGCATCTGGCTGCTTAAGGAATAAGAAGAGTCTCAAACCATTCATTCAGGGTCTTGACAAAGAAGTCTGACCATCTTGTAGGTGGGCAGAAAAATGATCTTTTGACATCCTGTGGGATCCAGTCCGTAAGGGCTCTAGTCCAGTGGTTATCTCCCAATCGCATGACATGTCCAGCCCATCTGATTTTCGATGCCTTGGCAAATGAGACAGTGTCCCTGACTCTGGAACAGCGATGGAGGTCGGAACTCCAAATTCCTTCCCTCACTTGAGTGAGGCGTGAAATTCCAAGCATAGCTCTTTCAATTCCTCTTTGGGAGAACCAGATAGCACTGCATCCTGCTTTCATAGGGCCCAGGTCTTTGAGGCATATGTTAATGCAGGGAGAACTGTGGAGTTGAAGAGATGTGCCTGGAGCTGGAGGGTCTTTGTCTTTTTTTAGCTATTTCTTCGATGCTTTTGAAGGCATTCCATGCCACTCTCTTCCTCCAGTGCAGGTAATGTTTAAGGTTGTTCATCATGTTGACTTCTTGACCTAGGTATGCATAACTGCTGTATTCAGAGATGCTTGTTCCATTGAGAGTAAATGGGGCCTCTGGAACTAGTTCATTTTTTATGAACATAGTTTTGTTCAGATTCAGTTGTAGACCTATCTTTCCACATTCTCAGTTGAAATCAGCCAGCATTTGTATCACTTGGCTAATCTTTGGTGTTATTAGAATGATGTTATTAGCGAAGCGGAGGTGGTGTAGTTGCCGACCATCTATCTTTACTCCCATTGCTTCCCATTCTAATTGTCACTGATGTTTTCAAGGGAGGCGCTGAGAGTTTTGGTGAAACGGCATCACCCTGCCGAACCTCTCTTTTGACATTGATGATCACTTCTTTGTAGAATGGTAAGATCCTGGTGGTGAATTCTTATTACAGTTCACAAAGGATCCTGATGTATTGGGTTTGAATGCCCTGTTTGGCCAGGGATTCGATGACCACTTCAGTCTACACAGAATCAAATGCTTTCTTTAAATAAATGAACGTGAGACAAAGTGGAATCTTGAACTCCCTACAAACTTCAATGAGCTTGGTTATCGTGAGGATATGGTCGATTGTGCTGAATCCTTTTCGAAGCCAGCTTGCTCACATGGTTGTCCTTCATCTTATGTTCTGCCAATCCTGTTCAGGATGACTAGAGTGAAGAGCTTGTAGGTGACAGACAGCAGGCTGATGGGCAATAGTTGTCAATGTCGTGGATGTCTCCCTTCTTGAACAGCAGAGCTGTCCTGTTGGTTTTCCATGGGAGGGCACCTTGCACTCAGACAGGTTGCATGTGAAGAGCTGAGCCAGTGTATTGATGAGTACTGAAGGCAGATTCTTCAGGAATTTGGGTCTGACTTTGTCTGGGTCTGGTGCTGTTCTCTTCTTTACTGATGAATGTCCTTGTCAACACAAACATGGCCACTAACATTGATTCATTTGATTGCCTAACAAACTGAATAGGATAACTACACTTGAAGAGATGTGGCCCACTGCCAGCAGTTTCTGACTTCATTGTCTACACACCAACATCCACATACAAGGAAGAAGAAATTAAGAAGTTCTACATGGAACTGGAGGATTTCTATAAAAAAAGATCACACTTCTACAAGATCATAGTCAGAGAATTTAATACCAAGATATGACCAAGAAGATCGGTCAAAGAACTCCTCATAGGGACCCATGGCCTAGAATGGAACAACAGGGTGAGAGACTATCTGAGTTAATCATGTCCACCAAGACCATTCATGGGAATGCACAGTTCCAGAAGACTGATTCGAAACGTTGGACGTGGGAATCTCCTGGTGGACAGTTCCACAATGAAATTGACCACATCATCTTCAATCGACGGTTTTGCCTGACCGATTGCTGTCTTCCCAAAATTCCAAACAGGATAGGACCACAATCTCCTTTGTGCAAAATTCCACTTCACGCAATGGGTAAAAAAAGCTTCAAAGTTTAAGAAGAGAGCTCCCGAAACGACCACCAACTGGAAATTCTTTGGCACCATTGCGCCAACACGGGAAGATACCATCACTGAAGACATCGATGAAGAATACTTCTGACTGGGTCAGCACCTCCAATATTGTGTGAAGAAAGCCAAGAGAGAAAAAGCCACAAAAGGACACCTGTCTTCAACAACTCTCCAGCTCATTTGCCAACGTGGCAAGGCATGAGCCTCAGAAGACCAAATGCTAACATACGAGTTTGCAAAGCAGTGCAGAGAAGTGATAAAGGAAGACCTCAAAGAGAGAAAAGCAGAAATACTGGAGGATGTAGCAGAAGCTGGGAAAAAGCATTCGCAATGCCCTCCTATCCTTCGCCAACTATAAGACCAAGATGACTGCCCTTCACTGTCCTGATCGATCTATCACATCTTCCAGAAAGGCAATTGAGAACATTTTCCATGACTTCTACTCAGATCTCTTTGATAGCCACATCCACCTGCCTATTGGGGAACGGCCGCCGGGGTCCCCGACAGTGCTGGGAAGCAAGTTCCCTTCTATCTCCGGAGCTGGCGGGAATGGATGAAGACTCAGGAATCCAATGCAGTTTTAAAAGGCTTTACATATCACAGGCTCAGGCATACAAATCAGCAATAGAAAAAACCCTGTGCTTAGGATTCCCAGCTAGAACCCCAGCCATGTGTAGGCCAAGATGACGTCCACCTTGTGTTAAGGTCCTGTAGAGAGGAGACAAAGACAAGACTCCCAAGAAGGGTGCGAACTCACAAAGAGAGAGCCCAAAGAGAGAGCCCAAAAAAAGAGAGAGGAAGCAGGCTGGTTTTATACCCCTGCAACTTAGACCTCCCACTATTATTAGAAGCAGGAAGGGTGAAATGCCCTTAGGTAATTTCTCCTAGCACCTCACCTAGGCTCTATTATATGCTAATGTTTTGAGCCAAGATCTGCCTGGAAATGCCTTTATAGGGTAGAGAAGGGTGTTTCTGAGGTGGCATGTCTCTGTACCAAAGACTAATACTATCACTATCATTATCCTCCTGTTGATCATCTATTTGCTCGAGCGGGCACCAGTAATATCTCTATATGTCCTGTCTCATGCTAGTAGAGCCCAAGGGGCATCTGCTCGCTCCAGGAACATAAAGAGCCTCAAACCATTATATTAGGTCATGAGAATGAACTAATATAATTGTTACTGGTATTTGGCATATCAAGTACAACACGTGCAGCTTCCCAGGCTTGCTGTCAGGTGCATACCCTTGTAGTCACCTCAGTTAAATATTTCTCAAGACTTCACATGTCTCCTCTACTTCACGGTAGTTTTGTATTTTAGTTACCTTTGAGTTATCAGGGAGCCATGCTTGCTTGCTTGGAGGCAAACAGCATTTCTCTCTGGTCTAATTACTTAGAGATCCAACGTGGCCAGTCAAATATGCTGGTAAGATCTAGCTAGTCCCACGATGATTGTGGTAGGATGAGAGACTATTTATACCAGCTAGTACAGAATACATGGTCAGATAAACTGCCACATTTAGACTACCCTCTTATCTACGAAGTGATTTGCAGGAGGCAATCCAGAGCAGAAGAAGAGGCTCTTAGAGGAGTCCTGCAACACCTGCCCACATACAAGTTCCGGCAGGATTGATATGTTGTTCCCAACATCCTCCCTTCTGAAATCTGACATCGACTAGTCTATACTCTATTTTTTTTTTGTTTTTTGAGTAATACCCAGCAGTGTCATGGCTTACTGCTGGTTCTGCTATCAGAAATCATTCCAGGAGATGCCCTGGAAACCATATTGGGAAGCAGAGACTGAATCTGGGCTGGCTGCATGCAAGGCAAGTACCCTACTCCTGAACTATCACTCCACCCTCTACTTCTTTTTTCTACAATATACTATTAGAATATTATCATGCAAGATTGCTGGTGAGCTCTCTGAATACTTCTCATATATTGTTGAACCAAGGGTAATTTGAGGCTCTTCATAAACTTACAGAGAGGTGAGGTGACAAAGCTATCTTGAAATTTGAACCCTCAAGCCTTGTGGTTAGATTAATTCAGTATTCTATTAAATACAGAATAAGAAGCCTAAACCTTGAAAATTTGATCATGTGCAATTTTCTCTGAGCAATCAATTACCTGACCAATCAATCATATATATCTGTATATATACAGAAATATATCATATATATCCTATATCACATATATCTGTATATATACATATGAGCAGAGGAGCTGTGGGTCTGGCGTGGGTGGGTCTCTCTTCGGGAAGCTGGCATGCAGGTGGAAAAAGGGCAGAGCCCAAATCTCTGCTCCGAGTCAGGCCAGCGTGGTCCCTCCCTCACACTTGTGATCGAACCCTTGGAGCAATTTTGGACTCAACCAGGGATTGACTGAGCCCCTAACCGGTAGGTCAGCTCCATGGATTGCTTCCAGGTGGAACCAGCCTAAAGCGCAGCTGTGGGTCTGGAGTGGATGGGTCTGGATCTCTTCTGGATTACTGAACCCGGCCCCTGGCCGAGTCCCACATTGCTCCAAGAATTTGCACACACGTGAGGGCGAGGATGACAATGACCAGACTCAGAGAGGAGATTTGGGCTCTACCCTTTCCTTCACCTCCGTGTCAGCATCCCTGGAAGAGAGACCACCCGCACCAGACCCACACCTCCTCTGAAACCCCGAAGAGATCCAGAACCATTCACTCCAGACCCACAGCTGTGCTGAGTGGCTGGCCCCACATGGAAGCAAACCATGGAGCTGACATCTTGGTAAGGGGGCTAGGCCAGTTCCTGGATGAACCAACATTGCTCCAAGGCTTCGCTCACACGTGCAGGGGAGGGACCATGTTGGACAGACTCCGGAGCAGAGATTTGGACTCTGCTTTTTTCCTCCACCACCATCCCAGCTTCCCGGAGAGAGACCCACCCACGCCAGACTAAAGCTCCTCTGCAATCCTGGAAGAGATCCAGATGCATCCACTACAGATCCAGAGCTGCGCTGATTGGCCAGCCCCACGTGGAAGCAATTCATGAAGCTGACCTCCTGGTAAGGGATCGGCCAGACCCTGGCCAAGTCCTACATTGCTCCAAGGGTTTGCTCACACGTGTGGGGAGGGGGCTACGCTGGCCAGACTTGGAGTGGAGATTTGGCCTATGCCCTTTCCTCCACCTCCATCCCAGCTTCCCCAGAAGAGAGACCCACCAACACCAGACCCACAGCTCCTCTACACTCCGGAAGAGATCCAGATGCATCCACTTCAGACCCAGAGCTGCATTGCTCGGCTGGCCTCATGTAGAAGCAATAATGGAGCTGACATCCTGGTAAGGGGCTCAGCCAGCCTCTGGACAAGTCCAACATTGCTCCAAGGGTTCGCTCACACTGCAGGGTAGGGACCACGCTGGACAGATTAGAAGCGGAGATTTGGACTCAGCCCTTTCCTCCACCTCCATGCCAGCTTCCCGAAGAGAAACACACCCATGCCGGATCCACAGCTCCTCTGCAAACCCTTAAGAGATCCAGATCATCCACTACAGATCAACAACCGCGCTGCTCGGCTGGCCCCATATGGAAGAATTCCATAGAGTTGACCTCCAGGTAAGGGGCTTGGACAGCCCCTGGCCAAGTCCAACATTGCTCCATGGTTCGCTCACATGTGCAGGGAGGGGCCATTATGGCCTGACTTCGGAGCAGAGATTTGGGCTTTGCCCCTTGCATGACCTCCATGCCACCATCTTCAGAAGAGAGACCCACCCATGCCAGACCCATAGCACCTCTGCAACCTCGGAAGAGATCATACCCACCCACTCCAGACCCACAGCTGTGCTGCTTGTTCATTCCCACGTGGAAGCAATCCATAGAGCTGACCTCCTGGTAAGGGATTGGCCATCCCCTGGCCAAGTCCAACATTGCTCCAAGGGTTCGCTCACACATGCGGAGAGAGACTATACTGGCCGGACTTGAAGCAGAGATTTGGGCTCTGCTCTTTTTCAACCTCCATGCCGGAAGAGAGACCCACCCATGCCAGACCCACAACTCCTCTTCAACCCTGGAAGAGATCCAGACCCATCCACTCCAGACCCACAGTTGAGCTGCCATGTTTGAGTCCAGTATTGCTCCAAGGGTTCGCTCACATGTGCAGAGAGAGGCTATAATGGCCATACTCGGAGCAGAGATTTGGGCTCTGCCCTTTTCCTCACCTCCATGCCATCTTCCCCGGAAGGGAGACCCACCCTCACCAGACCCACAGCTCCTCTGCAACCCCGGAAGAGATCCAGACCCATCCACTCCTGACCCACAGCTGCTCTGCTCGGCCTGCCCCACATGGATTCAGTCCACGAAGCTGACTCCCGGTAAGGGGCCTGGCTAGCCTCTGGTTGAGTCCAACATTGCTCCAACGGTTCACTCACACATGCAGGGAAGGGACTACGCTGGCCAGACTCTGAAAGGATATTTGAGCTCTGCCCTTTCCCTCCGCCTCCATGCCAGCTTCTCCGGAAGAGAGACCCACCCACGCCAGACGCACAGTTCCTCTGCACCCCAGAAGAGATCCAGATCCATCTACTCCAGACCCAAGCTGGGCCTCTCAGCCAGCCCCACATTGAAGCAATCCATGGAGCTGACCTCCTGGTAAGGGGCTCGGCCAGCCCCTGGCCTAGTCCAACATTGCTCCAAGGGTTTGCTCACATGTGCTTGGGAGGGACTACGCTGGCCCGACCCCCAAGCGGATATTTGGGCTCTGCCCTTTCCTCCACCTCCATGCCACCTTCCCTGGAGAGAGACCCACCCACACCAGACCCACAGCCCTCTGCAACCCCCGGAAGAGATCCAGATCCATTCACTCCAGACCCACAGCTGCGCTGCTCAGCCAGCCCCACGTGCAAGCAACCAATGGAGCTGACCTCCCAGTAAGGGGGCTCGGCCAGCCCCTGGCCTAGTCCAACATTGCTCCAAGGGTTCACTCACACGTTCGGGGAGGGACCACACTGGCCAAACTTGGAGCATATATTTGGGCTATGCCCTTTCCTCCACCTCCTTGCCACCTTCCCGAGAGAGAGACCCACCCACCCACGCCAGACCCACAGCACACTTGGTGCGCGGCTGCAAAGTGTCTGCGCAATATTCTTAGATAATATTGATTTTAGGATAATGTCCTTCCCAGGATCTTTCATATTTATGCACTGTATACAGTCCTAAACAGGTTCTAACTGATGCCCGTCATCCCAGTGAGCCTAGTGGGAAGCCAGAGCTACCAAAACATCATGTGGTCAGTCATTCTCAATATTCAGTTTCCATAGTTCCTCAGAGCTCCATCCAAGGGAAAACCTGATCTTTCCCCTATAAGTTTTATCAGTAAATGCTCGAGATGAGAGCTTTCTACTATCGTATACCACCTACACGGTAGAGCCTGGCAAGCTACCCGTGTTTTATTTGTTATGCTAAAAACTATTAACAATTATGGACCTCAATTCCATGAGCTGAAGAATGGTTTGAGGCTCTTCCTGTCCCTAGAGCAAGCAGATGCCCTACACTTGCTTGTGACAGGACGTATGGAGAAGTTACTGGTGCCCACTCGAGCAAATCGATAAACAACGGGAAGACAGTGATACAGTGATACATATGTGCCCAGCTGATCATGAGGTGCCCAGGAGGGAAAGCGGGTTCTAGCCCTGGTCTGCCATCCCAGCAAAGCCTCATAAGAAGCCAGAGGAATACCATACCATGAGGGTCACCATTTTCAACATCCGACTTCACAGCTTGTCAGAGCTCCACCCATCAGAAGAGCTGATCACAGCCCTGCTTGTCAGAGTTCCACCCTACAGCCTCTATTTCAAGCCCAGCAGAGCCTCGCAAGAAACCGGAGGAATGCCCACACCATAAGGCCGCCATTTTAAACATCCAGACTCCACAGCTCGTCAGAGCTCCACCCAGCAGAAAAGTTGATATTTCCCTGTTTTGTGCAGCCACTTTGTGATGGTGCAGTTCATCAATATGCACAAAGAGAGGCTACTACAAGAGTATCACACCCACACGTCAGAGCCTGGCAAGCTACCCATGTCATATTTGATATGCCCAAAATCAGTAACACTTATAACCTCATTCCCATGACCTGAAGGAATGGTTTGAGGCTCTTCATGTTCCTGGAGCGAGCAGTTGCCCTTGGGATACACTAGCATGTGACAGGGTGTATGGAGATTTTAGTGGTGCCTGCTCGAGCAAATTGATGACCAACAGGAAGACAAGTGATACAACTGATACACATGATATACATATGTATGAAATATATATGTACATATGTATGTACATACATTTATATACAGAAACAAATTTCTTGATAAATGCTCTTTTAATAGACTTCTTTTCAGGTATCTTGATTTGCAAACTTTTCTTCCAATACATAAACTAAAGCTATCCTTTGAGACAGAAATCTGTTGTTATATGATTCATCACTAAAAACATGCATTTTTATTATATATGCCTCTTCTTTCAAAGCCACTCAGCACAAAGTCCCAGATATATAAGAATCATTGTTTTTATTCCTTTTATGACTCGGTCATAATATTTGATTTATTTTATTTGCCAAATGAAATATAACTGCAGGTGACTTTAACTTTTGATGAGCAGAGTTTAAAGAGTTGTTACATAGTATCATATCTCTTGTCTTCACTGCACCACGATGGTGTTGTTGTGGACAGGGCTAGCTGTTATCCTTGGACTTTAAGAGAACTCTAGCTGCATGCAGCTGGCACAGACTGAATAAGAAAAAACTCTATTGTTAAAAATCCACTGAGATTTTAAAGAATTGTGTCTTAACATATATAAAGCTTATTGGGACCCAGATTGAATACAAGGAGTGTGATGCTGCAAGAGAACAATATCAAAAGTAAATTATGTGGTTTTGGCTTTAAGGAAAGATGGAAAATGATGAAAAGAATTATTGAATGTTTGGGGGATGGCTGCACATGGTATGCAGCAGTGAGATGTCTGTAAGTCTCAAAGCCCATAGCTCACAAGACAAAACATGTACCATGTGCATTTACAGTTCTGTGGAAGAGGTTAGGGAACAGATGCTATTAGCATATTTGAACCATTATTGACTACATTTGACAAGATTGTGGAAAGAGATAATCCGAGAGAAAACCTAGGGGAGAGAGTGAGAAAGTTGTAAGAGGTGAAAGAGGACAGACCACCCAGAAATTCTGGAACATTTGGGGTTTTGAGATATAACTATTTCACATCTGCAAATGGGAAACAAATAAATGAGTCATAATAAAAACATAAACAAAAGCAACTATGGGTAATTAAATCTTGACCTTGTGGCAAGTACCACATTAGCCATCTTTGTGCTAAGGGAAAAAGAGATCATTTGCAAACAGAACTACAAAAGACCTTAACAATAAAAATTATATACAGATTTATTTCTGTAAAATTATTCTCAGTTGACTTTCATTACACACTTTTATCTATAATCAAACAGATAAAAAGAAATTAGAAATTTTAAGAAAATTCTGCATTTTATTAGTCACAACTGTAATTTCCACTGTACTCTATGACAAAACTTGCCTCTCCACAGTAAACAACTGTAAAACAAGCAAAACACACAATTCAAATACCCCCCACTCCTAGAAACTACATCTTATTATTTTTGTTTTGAAGGGGAGAATTTCAAGAAATATTTAGCAACCCTTGAGGGTATATCAGGTCTGCCAGTTCAGTGTGACATATACTGCTTGGATCCATCAGTGTTGGGCCATAAGCAGTGACCACAGCAAATGGTGCTCAGGGGCCCGGTGTGCCAGGGATCAAACCTATACCTGTGCACATGAAAGACAAAAGACAGGAGCTCTGGTCCTCTGAGTTATGTGCCTCTTTCAGAAGTTTGATTTTGAAAAGAAGGAAAAGAAATCAGATAAGTCTCACATTGCTCTGTTTTTCTTTTCATTTTTTTTCCTGTTGATAATTCAAAGAGTAGGAGTTCATGCATGATAAAACAATCAAGCTTGGATAAGGGAGACAGAAGTTATATTAGGTCCTGTCAGGACAGGACTCAGAGATCAAGGAAATATGCAAGAAAATAACCCTAAAATTTTGCACAGGTTTACCCATAGGTCTTTATTTGTATTTTATTTTTTATTTTATTTATTTATTTATTTATTTTTTGGCTTTTTGGTCACACCCGCGACGCTCAGGGGTTGCTCCTGGCTCTGCACTCAGGAATTACTCCTGGCGGTGCTTGGGGACCATATGGGATGCCGGGATCGAACCCAGGTCGGCACAGGCCGGCCGTGTGCAAGGCAAACGCCCTACCCGCTGGGATATCGCTCCAGCCCCTGTATTTTATTTTTTAATCAGTGAGATACAGTGACAAAAATTTCATGATATGGTTTCAGTCATTCAATGTTGCATCACCCATCTCCCCCACCAGTGCACATTTCCTACCACCAGTGTCCCTATATCCTTGCCCCATTGCACTCCCCATTCTACCTCTATGGCAGATATTTTCTTCTCTCTCTCTCTCTGTCTCTTACTCATGACTCTCTCCTTTGGGGGATTATGGCTTGCAATACAGACTGAGAGGCCATCATATTTGGTCCTATACACACTTTCAGCACACTTCTCCCAACCAGAGTGATGGGAGTCATGATCCTTTCCAACCATCGTCATAGAGGTCCCTTCTCTGCCTACCAGTTGCCCTCTCCTCCACCACTTGAGACAGGTTTCCAACTGTGGGCCAATCCTCTTGGCCTTTATCTCTGCTGTCTTTGGATGTTAGTCTCATACTATATATTTTTAAGTCCCATAAATGAGTGCAGTCATTCTGTGTCTGTCCCTCTGCTTCTGACTCATTTCATTTAGCATGATTCTCTCCATGTCTATTCATGTATAAGCAAATTTCATGACTTCATTTTTATAGCAGCTGTATAGTATTCCATGGGCATTGCACCATAGTTTCTTTAACCAGTTGTCTGTTCTTGGATATTCATGTTGCTTCCAGATTCCGGCTCCGGCACATCTCTTTGACTCCACCGTTCTCCCGCTTAACATATCCTCAGAGACCTGGGCCCTACGAAAGCAGGATGAGAATGCTATTCGGGTCTCCCAGAGGGCATCGAAAGAGCTATGCTTGGAATATCACGTCTCACTCAAGTGAGAGAAGGAACGGGTTCTGACCTCCGTCGCTATTCCAGAATCAGGGACGCTGTCTCGTTTGCCAAGGCATCGAAAATCAGATGGGCTGGACATGTAAGCGATTTGGAGGACAACCGCTGGACTAGAGCCGGTTACGACTGGATCCCACGGGATGTCAAAGATCACGTGGCCGCCCACTACAAGATGGTCGACTTCCTTGTTAAGACCCTGAAGGAACGGTTTGAGGCTCTTCATATTCCTGAATCAACCAGATGCCATTGGGCTATTGGCACGTGATAGGGTCCAATGGAAATGTTACGGCGCCCGCCGAGCAAATCGATGAGTACGGATTCAAGTGATCAAGTGATCAAGTGATGAACAGTGCTGCAATGAACACACAAATTCAGATGACATTTCTGCTGTGTAGTTTTTGTACCCTCTGGATTTATTCCCAGGAGTGGTATTGCTAGTTCATATGGAAACTCAAATTATAGGTTTTGGAGGAATGCTCTTATTATTTCCCAAAAAAAGTCTGAACCAGTCAGCATTCCCACCATCAATGGTTGAGAGTCTCTTTTTCTCTGCATCTGCTCCATCACTGGTTGTTATTATTCCTTTACATGTGTGCCAGTCTTAGTGGTGTGAGATGATATCTCATTGATGTTTTGACTTAAATTTCCCTATGATTAATGATTTAAAGCATTTCTTCATGTGTCTTTGGACATTTGAATTTCTTCTTTGAGGAAGCATTTTTTCTCCCCATTTTTCATTGGTTGGATTTTTTTTCCTTGTGAAGTTCTACCAGTGCCTTAAATATCTTGGATGCCCAATACCCTCTTATCAGATGGGTATTGGGTAAATAGTTCTTCATATACTGTCTTTGTGTCTTGGTCAATGAT
>JAJIBD010024679.1:0-30725 GCA_021461705.1 Cryptotis parvus | reverse complement strand
GACATGTAAAAAAATGAATTTGGACCTGTGTCTAACACCATGCACAAAAATCAGATCAAAATGGATTAGAAATCTCAATATGAGACTTGAATCCATAAAGTACATTGAAGAAAATATAGGAAAAACCCTCGGACATTGAAGCTAAAGGCATCTTCAAAGGTGAAACATCACTAACAAAGCAACTAGAAGAAAAGATAAACATATGGGACTACATGAAATTAAAAAAGCTTCTCACCTCAAAAGAAACAGTGACAAAGATACAAAAGCAGTCCACAGAATGGGAAAGAATATTCACCCAATACCCATCTGATAAGGGGTGAATATCCAGGATATATCAGGCACTGGTAGAACTTTACAAGAAGAAAACAAACAACCCCATCAAAAAATGGGGAGAAGAAATGAACAGAAACTTCAGCAAGGAAGAAATTCGAATGGCCAAAAAACATATGAAAAAAATGCTCATCATCACTAATCATCAGAGAGATGCAAATCAAAACAACAATGAGATACCACTTTACACCACAGAGACTGGCACATATTCAAAAGAACAAGAACAACAAGTGCTGGCGTGGATGTGGGGAAAAGGGGACACTCATCCATTGTTGGTGGGAATGCAGGCTGGTACAGCCTTTCTGGAAAACAATATGGACTTTCCTCCAAAGACTAGAAATTGAACTCCCATTTGACCCAGCCATACCACTCCTGGGAATCTACTCTGGGAAACCAAAAATACAGGCGGAAACACCATCCCTACTTTTATGTTCATAGCAGCATTATTCACAATAGCCAGAATCTGGAAGCAACCAGAGTGCCCGAAAATCGATGACTGGATAAAGAAGCTTTGGTACATCTACACAATGGAATACTATGCAGCTGTTAGGAAAAATGAAGTTATAAAATTTGCCTATAAATGGATGGACATGGAGAAGATTATGTTGAGCGAAATTAGCCAGAAGGAGAGAGAGACAGATACAGAATGACTGCATTTATTTGCATGGCATAAATATATATATATACATATTATGATACCAATATCCAAGGTCAAGTGAAACATATATCAGGAGGTCTTGTCAAAAGTGGAAATTATTACAAACGTGTGGGAGTCAGAGATTAGGTAAGACAGAAAATGGAACAGTGTGCTAATAATTGTCGAGGGTACTAATGCCAACCTAGAACTGAGCATTAAATAGAGGCAAAAGGATACACATGCCAACCTCTTAATGTATGTTCTGTAATCCATAGTCTGGAAGGAAAGGGAAAGAGAAGGAGAAAGGGAAAGAAATAAAGAACCTGCCATGGATGGGGGCTGGGGAAGGTGGGAGGAAACCGGGGATGTTGGTTGTGGGAGATGGGCACTGGTGGAGGGACGGGTGCTAGAACACTGTATGATCAAAACCCAAATATGAACTTTTTAATTGTATATCTTTTTATTTGTATATCTCACGGTGGTATAATAAAATACTTAAAAAAATAAAGATGATGTAGTCAATTTCATTGTGGAACTGTCCACCAGGGGATTCCCATGTCCAACATTTTGATTCAGCCTTCTGGAACTGTGAGTTCCCATGAATGGTCTTGGTGGACATGATGAACTCAGATAGTCTCTCACTCTGTTCATTCCATCTTAGGCCATGGTTCCCGATGTGGAGTTCTTCGGCAAATCTTCTCCGTCCTATATTGACATAAAAATCACTGACTATTATATTGTAGAAGGTGTGATCTTTTTATAGAACTCCTCCAGTTCCATGTAGAAGTTCTCAGTTTCTTCTTCCTTGTATGTGGATGTTGGTGTGTAGACAACGAAGCTAGAAACTGCTGGCAGTGGGCCACATCTCTTCAAGTGTAATCGTCCTATTCGGTTTGTTAGGCATTCACTTGATCACTTGATCACTTGAATCCCGTTATTCATCGATTTGCTTGAGGCACCAGTAACATTTCCATTGGACCCTATCATGTGCCAATGTAGCCCAATGGCATCTGGTTGATTCAGGAATATGAAGAGCCTCCAACCCGTTCCTTCAGGGTCTTGACAAGGAAGTCTGACCATCTTGTAGGTGGGCGGCCATGTGATCTTTTGACATCCCATGGGATCCAGTCGGTAACGGCTCTAGTCCAGCGGTTGTCTCCAAATCACATTACATGTCCAGCCCATCTGATTTTCGATGCCTTGGCAAAGCGAGACAGTGTCCCTGATTCTGGAATAGCGATGGAGGTCAGAACTCCGGATTCCTTCTTTCACTTGAGTGAGGCGTGATATTCCAAGCATAGCTCTCTTGATTCCTCTTTGGGAGACCCGAATAGCATTCTCATCCTGCTTTCGTAGGGGCCCAAGTCTCTGAGGCGTATGTTAATGCAGGGAGAACGGTAAAGTCAAAGAGATGTGCCCGGAGCCGGAGGTTCTTTGTCCTTTTAGCTATCTCTTCAATGCCTTTGAAGGCATTCCATGCCGCTCTCTTCCTCCTGCACAGCTCAGGTTTTAGGTCGTTCATCATGTTGACTTCTCGACCTACGTACACATAACTGCTGCATTCAGAGATGTTTGTTCCATTTAGAGTGAATGGGGCCTTATGAACTAGTTCATTTTTCATGAACATAGTTTTCTTCAGATTCAGCTGTAGACCTATCTTTCTACATGTTCGGTCTAAGTCAGCCAGTATTTGTGCCGCTTGGCTAATGTTTGGTGTTATTAGAATGATGTCATCAGCAAAGCGGAGGCGGTGTAGTTGCCAACCATCTATCTTCACTCCCATTCCTTCCCATTCTAATTGTTGCATGATGTTCTCGAGGGTGGCGCTGAAGAGTTTTGGTGAGATGGTATCACCCTGTCGAACCCCTCTTTTGACATCAATGATCACTTTGTAGAATGGTGAGATCCTGGTGGTGAATCCGTAATACAGCTCACGGATTACTAATTCATTTGTTAGGCATTCAAATGAATCAATGTTTACAGCCATATTCCTGTTGACAAGGACACCGACGCCACCCATGCCTCTTTCATTGCATGTCCCGAGGAACAGTTCTTCTCCAGTGTCAAAAACAGGGTGATGCGGATTGACACCTCCTGGTCTCAGTCAGACCAATTATGTCATACTAGATCTTTTGAGCTTGCACCATCAGGTCCTCGACATATCCTTCCATTATAAGTATACGTGCATTGAAAGTACAGACTGTCATTTTAGTCCTTCTTCATTTTGGCAGCTTAGTATGGTCCTGAAATTTTATCAGGCCCTCCTTGTTCGTCCTTCTTAGTGCTGCCATATTAAGGGCTCTTTCAGGGTCAGGAAGATGAACATTTTTTTTACTGGTTTTGGCATATTGAATATGCATCGACAGCTTGCCAGGCTCTGCTATGCGGGCAGTATACTCTTAGTAGCTAGCTGGGTTAAGCACTGGCAGGAGTGCTTTTATTTATTTATTTATTTTTGCCTGACTGATGTTGCTGTTGTCCCAAAATTCCAAACTGGATTGGACCACTGTCTCCTTCATGCAAAATTCTACTTAATGCAATGGGGAGAAAAGGCTGCAAAGTTTAAGAAGAAACTCCCAGAATGACCACCAACTGGGAACTCTTTAGCACCACTGTGGCAACATAGGAAGATACCATCATTGATGACATCGATGAAGAATACAACCGACTGGTTCAGCACCTCCATGATTGTGCGAAGAATGCCGAGAGAAAAAAAACCACAAAAGGACACCTGTCTTCAAAAACTCTCAAGCTCATTTGCCAACATGGCAAGGCATGACCCTCAGGTGACCAAATGCTAACATCCAAGCTTGCAAAGCAGTGCAGAGAAGCGATAAAGGAAGACCTCAAAGAGAGAAGAGCAGAAATAATGGAAGATGCAGCAGAAGCTGGGAAAAGCATTTGCAATGCCCGCCTGTCCTTCGCCAACTATAAGACCAAGATGACTGCCCTCCAATATCCTGATGGATCTATCACATCTTCCAGAAAGGCAATGGAGAAGATTATCCATGACTTCTACTCAGATCTCTTTGATAGTCACATCCACCTGCCCACATACCAAATTCCACAAGATGGTTATGTCATTCCCAATGTTCTCTCTTCTGAAATCAGACATGCTATCTCGTGAATCAAAATGTTGGACATGGGAATCCCCCTGGTGGACAGTTCCACAATGAAATTGACTACATCATCTTTATTTTTTTAAGTATTTTTATTATACCACCGTGAGATATACAAATAAAAAGATATACAATTAAAAAGGCATTTTCTCAGCGTCTGGACAGCGAAGATGGTGGCTAGTGTGATGGGCGAGCTTCATCCGGCTGCTTCCGGGACCCCCAGAGGCGATGGGCCAACACCCAAAACCCATCTGCCCTCCTCGGGATCCCATCGTCAGCTGGGCTCGGCGCGAGCCGGGCTCCAGTCTCCCCCAACCGCTTGCGCAGCTCTGCATACTGGTTCCCGGGCGGCTCCTGGGCGGGTCCACCAGACTCGGACAAAATGGAGGGGGAGTGGCTTAACCCCTGACTCCATCTGGCGAATTCCCAGTGATTCCCGCTTCTGGGAGCCGCCTACCTGGGCTCGAACTGGTCTTGCTCTGTTGATCTGGTCGTGGGTCAGTTTCTCAGCATCCGGACAGCGAAGATGGTGGCTAGTGTGATGGGCGAGTTTCATCCGGCTGCTTCTGGGACGCCCCAGAGGCGATGGGCCAACACCCAAAACCCATCTGCCCTCCTCGGGATCCCATCATCAGCTGGGCTCGGCGCGAGCCGGGCTCCAGTCTCCCCAGCCCCGCTTAGCGCAGCTCTGCATACTCGAGATCTAGAATCCATTTTGATCTGACTTTTGTGCATGGCCTTAGAAGGAGGTCTAAGTTCATTTTTTCACGTAGCTGCCCAGTTTTCCCAGCACCATTTGTTGAAGAGGCTTTCTTTGCTCCACTTAATATTTTTTGCTCCTTTATCGAAGATTAAGTGGTTGTATATTTGTGAGTGTGTTTCCGGATACTCAGTTCTACGGGGTCTGTCTCTATACCAATACCACACTGTCTTAATTACAACTCCTCTGTAGTAGAGCTTGAGGTTGGGAAAAGTGATACCTCCCATCTTCTTTTTCCCAAGGATTGCTTTAGCTATTCGTGGGGTTTTATTATTCCATACAAATTTCAGGAGTGTTTGTTCAATTTCTTTGAAGAACATCATGGGTATCTTTATAGGGACCGCATTGAATCTGTATAAAGCTCTAGGGAATATTACCATTTTGATAATGTTAATCCATCCAATCCATGAGCAGGGAATGTGTCTCCATTTCCTCAGGTCTTCTTTTATTTCCTGAAGTAACGTTTTGTAGTTTTCTTTATAGAGATCCTTTATATTCTTTGTCAAACTGATTCCTAGGTATTTGATTTTCTGTGGTGCAATTGTGAATAGGATAGTTTCTTTAATGTCCCTTTCTTCTCTTTTCGCTGTTTGCATATAGGAAGGCCATTGACTTTTGGGTATTGATTTTGTACCCTGCTACTCTGCTACAGGAATATATTATTTCTAGGAGCCTCTTGGTAGAGAGTTTTGGGTTTTCCAGGTATAATATCATGTCATCTGCAAATAGTGATAACTTGGCTTCTTCCCTTCCTATCTGGATGCCCTTAATGTCTTTTTCTTCCCTGATTGCTATGGCAAATACTTCCAGTACTATATTGAATAGAAGTGGTGAGAGGCGGGCAGCCTTGTCTTGTCCCTGATCTTAAGGGGAAGGCTTTCAGTTTTTCCCCATTGAGAATGATGCTCGCTGTGGGCTTGTAGTAGATGGCCTGGATTATCTTGAGGAAGGTTCCTTCAATCCCCATTTTACGGAGAGCTTTCATCTGACAAGGGGTTAATATCCAGGATATATCAGGCACTGGTAGCACTCCACAAGAAGAAAACAGCCAACCCCATCAAAAAATGGGGAGAAGAAATGAACAGAAGCTTCCAAAAAAGAAGAAATTCGAATGGCCAAAAGGCATATGAAAAAGTGCTCTTCATCTTTAATCATCAGGGAGATGCAAATCAAAACAACAATGAGGTACCATCTCACCCCACAGAGACTGGCACACATCCAAAACAGCAAGAACAACCGGTGCTGGCGTGGATGTGGGGGAAAAAGGACTCTCATCCACTGCTGGTGGGAGTGCCGACTGGTCCAGCCCTTTTGGAAAACAATATGGGCATTCCTCCGAAAGCTAGATATTGAGCTCCCATTTGATCCAGCAATAGCACTCCTGGGAATATACCCTAGAGACCGAAAAACACATAGCAGAAACACTATCTGTACTTCTTTATTCATCTCTGCGCTATTCACTATAGCTAGAATCTGGAAACAACCTAAATGCCCGAGAACAGAGGACTGGCTAAAGAAACTGTGGTTCATCTACACTATGGAATACTATGCGGCTGTCAGAAAGGATGAAATTATGAAATTTACCTGCAAATGGATGGACATGGAGTCTATCATGCTGAGTGAAATTAGTCAGAAGGAAAAGGACAGATATAGAATGACTGCATTCATTAATAGTATATAAATAGATACCAGTGTTTTACTAAATATGGGAAATGGTAATGGCAGATTAAAACTACCACTGAATATACACAAAGAGACTTAAGTGATAAACTCTAAATATCTGCAGGGCTAGCCACAATGTGTAAAATAAGAGGGAGAGAGATGCAGAGACAGAGAGAGAGAGAGAGAAAGAGAGGAAACTGGGGTACCTGCTATTAAGGCGGCCTGGGGGAGGGGAGGGGGGGGGGGTACATTGGTGGTGGAAATGGGGCACTGGTGGAGGGATGGGTGCTGGAATACTGTATTACCAAGAACCAATTATGAACACATTTGTAATTGTATGTTTCACGGTGGTATAATAAAAAAATTAAAAAAAAACAATCCCTAAATTGTCATCACTTACACATATAGAGCAAGCCACAATGTGTATAAGAGAGAGAAAAGAGAGAGAGAGAGATAAGAAGAGGAATAATGCCTGCTATAGAGGCAGGCTAAAGGAGGGGATTTGGGGTCATTGGTGGTGGGACTAGGGCACTAGTGGAGGGATGGGAACTAGAAAAATGTATGACTAAAACCCAATCATGAACATCTTTTTTAAATTGTATATCGCATGGTGTTATAATAAAAAAAGTTTAAATAATAAAAAACTGGCAAATGAACAAAAAATATTTTATTATACCACCATGAGATATGCAATTACAAAGATGTTCATGTTTGGGTTTTGGTCATACAGTGTTCCAGCACCCATCCCTCCACCAGTGCCCATTTCCTACCACCAATGTCCCCTGATTCCCTCCCCCCTAGCCTGCCTCTATGGCAGATTCTTTATTTCTTCTCTCTCTTTTTCTCTCTCTCTCTCCACCTCTTTCTTCATTCTCTTACACATTGTGGATTGCAATACATCCATTTAGAGGTTATCATGTGTATCCCTTTGCCTATATTCAATGCTCAGTTCTAGACTGGTATTATCATTTTCAACAATTATTAGCACACTGTTCCCTTCTTTGTGTTACCTAACCTCTGACTCCCACATGTTTGCAGTAGATTCCACCTATTGACAAAACCTCCTGATCCATGTTTTTCCTGACCTTGGATATTGGTATCATACTATCTCTCTCTCTTAATAGACTTCTTTATTTCTGTTAATATGTCTTTCAAAGGGTATGTTTTTAAAATAGTATCAGAAACCCTGTTTAACAATTCTCTCTTTCATAGAAAGTCTTTGGTATTGTAGCCATCAAGTCATTGCTAAGGGATAAGGGATGGGAAGGTTCAATATTGGAGTTGAGGTGTAGATTTCTCTCACTGCAGCTCCCCTCAAATAATAAAAACTAAAAACAACTCCCCCCTCATCTCCCCTCCCCACACACCAAAACCAAACCTTTAAAAACCAGTTGTCAATCTTAGGTCATCTAGATCACCATTTCTCAACTGAGGGTTATATGCTCCCGCTTAATCACACAGGATATTCCAAAGGGTGCCACAGGTGGAAACTGTAAATGAGGAGCTATGGTATGAGACTAGGGGCCAGCCAGTAGGATGAGAGTCACAGGAAGAAAATAAGGTCAGAAGGGGATCACAGGAAGAAAAAGAATTTCATAGTTCTGTATTTAAATTATGGTCTATTATACATTATGAATTAATTTATTTTGTGAAGGGTTCAAAGTCTTTCCTAGATGTACTTTTTTCATATGTATACATCCAATTGTTTCAGGATCATTTGCTGAAGTGACACTATTTTGGTGTGATGCCACTAGAAATTTGGTGCTAGGAATAGAGAACATTTATGGAGATGTGAAACTAAACTTCAAAAATTTATAGCACTATAAATCAATAATAAATAATTAAAAATCCATGTATGATTATTTTATTCAATAATTTTTACTAACAATGTAATGGTTTAATAATATAATGATTATTAAAAAAGAGAACAGTTTTGTTTTTCCATTGTATTGCCCTGAGCTTTTGTCAAATATCAGTTGACTGTTTTTTTTTTTTTTTTTTTTTTTTTTTTTTTCTTTTAAAATTTATTAATTTTATTTAAATACCATGATTTACAAAGTTGTTCACAGTAGTTTCAGTCATTCAATATTCCAACACCAGTGCCACTACCAATGTGCCCTTATCACCATCAAAACCCCTTGTTTCCCACCCCACCCCATCTCTGTGCCAGCTCCTTAGCAGGCACTAATTATGTGCTTATTAGAAAATATATCTGGGAATGGTATTGCTAAAGTTGTGATCTTTTTACTGGGTATGAATTAAGTACCAGTACTTTTTACATGTAAGTAGGGCAATCTGTGTTATTGTTTCACTTATGAACTTATTTTTTCAGCTTTATTTAAACACCGTGCTTTACAAAGTACAAGTTTTTCACAATATAGTTGTTAGAAAGATTCATTGTTAAAAAATTCATTGTAGCTGGCACTAATTATATTGACCATTGCAGCCCATATTGGGAATGGTATTGATAAAGTCATGACTTTTTTTTTCTGGGTTGTTATCTGCGAACCTGGCCAATTTCTGTTCTTCCTATTTACTTTCTGAGTTTCTAGAATGTAGTGGATTTCTACTAGTCAACCCCAAACAAACCACTACTGTACCTACGAACAAGACTTATTTCAAATTTTTCTCAACCTCTCTTTTGAACCAGTTGACTGTTTTTATGTGGGATTATTCAGAGTTTCTCTATTTCTGCAAACACATTCCCCCATCCCATGCTTCTAAACAGAGTTTATTCTTTCACTTCTACTACACAGTCTTAATTACTGTAACTAGTAAGTCCTAAAGTTAGATAGCATCAGTCCGACTTTATTCTTCCTCAATAACATACTGGCTATTCTGGATAATTTGCCTCTTTATATAAATTCATAGAAAATTAGTTTGTCTATACCCAGAAAGTAAAGTTTTGGAACTTTAATTAGGATTGCTATAAACCTATAGATCAAATTGGGAGGAACTGAAATTTGGACAATATTGAGTGTTTCAATCCATGAACAAATAATTATTTGTTTCTTCTTTGATGTGTTTGATCAGAATTTTATAGTTCACTTCATTTAAATCTTGTATATATTTCATTAGATTATAACTATTTCTTGGATAATAATGTAAGTGGCATTTTGTTAATTTCAGATTCCACTTTGCATCCCACAACATTATTATGTCTGCAAACTTCCAGGAGATTTTTGTTATTGCTGTTGTTTCTCTTTTAATTTTATCTTATCACTTATCACTTACTTTCCTGTTCACCGATTTACTCAAGTGGGCACCAGTAATGTCTCCATATGTCTCTGTTGCATGCAAGTGTAGCCCAATGGCATCTGCTTTCTCCAGGAACACAAAGACACAAAGAGCCTCAAACGGTTCGTTCAGGTTTTTGATGAAGAAGTCTGACCATCTTGTAGGTGGGCGGCCAGACATTCTTTTGATGTCCCATGGAATCCAGTCAGTAACAGCTCTAGTCCAGCGGTCATCCCTAATCACATTATGTGTCCAGCCAATCTGATTTTTTATCATCTTGGCAAAGGAGACAACATCCCTCATTCTTGATCTTCGGTGGAGGTTGGAACTCCAGATTCCTTCTATCACTTGAGTGAAGTGTGATACTCAAGCATGACTCTGTTGATTCCTCTTTGGGCTATCTGAATAGGCTTCTCATTCTGTTTTCATAGGGCCCAGGTCTCTGAGGCGTATGTTAGTGCAGGAAGAATAGTGGAGTCGAAAAGTTGTGCACGAAACCAGAGGTTCTTCGTCTTCTTTAACACTTCCCTTGATGCTCTTGAAGGCACTCCACGCTGCTCTCTTCCTCCTGTGTAGTTCAGGTGCTAGGTCGTTTGTTATGTAGAGTTCTCGACCTAAGTACACATAACTGCTGCATTCAGAGATGTTCATTCCGTTGAGAGCAAATGGAGCATCAGGAACTAGTCCATTTCTGATGAACATTGTTTTCTTGAAATTCAGCTGCAGTCCGACCTTTCCATTTTATATAATTTTAATTTTATATACAATAAATCATATCTAACAAAGGCAGCTTTATTTCCTCTATCTTAATCTGTATCTTTTACTTATTTATTTTATTTATTTTTTTAAATTTATTTTTTTTGTGTCTTATTGCATTAGCTGGGGTTTTCAATACAATATTGAAAGGGAGACACCCTGCCATGTCTTATGGGGAAAGCTTAAAATTTCCCACCTTTAATTATAATTGTAAGAGTTATCTATATTAAGAAAGTTCCTTCTATTCCTAGCTTATAGAAATGCTATTTTAAAATCTATTCCAACATAGAGAAAAGCAGCAACTGGTGCTACCATTCTAGAGTTGAAATTGATTAGATAACAAAGCTCCAAAACTAAAACCAACAAGTATATAAAAAATCAATTTTTAATGTGAAAATTCTTATATATAATCACAGGGTTGTTAAGTCCTTGTCTAAGAATTTATTAAGCTCCTTATTGCTGGTTGAGCTTTCTGTATTACTCTTTTATATTTGTTGAATTTGGTCGACTTCTATGTTACTTTCCATATTTGGTGTGCTCTTAATAGAATCTCAGTATTGAGGAATTAGGAGGTGTTGAGAATTCAGGATTTATAGTCTGGGTTAGTGAGCTGACATGGTGGCAGCTGTGGGCACAGCTTCTGAGACTTCTGGAAGTTTGGGGAGTTAGAGTGATGCTGCCCACCCTGACTCCAAGAAGACATAAGAAATTTCAGCCTGGAAGCAGGGGTGCCTGAAATTAGTCTCAGCTTGGCATCTCCTTAGAGACTATGCATCAAGTGGTAGAGTTGAGCCCCTGGCATGGCCCATAGCAGTGGGTCATGGGTATAAATGCTAGGACTTCAACAGGGTGGGTTCTCAGCCTATTGACCTCCTGAGGGCATCCAGGATTTTTCACCTGCAAAGACCAGTGTTTCCATGAATTTTAGGTGTTAGGAGCAGCTCATCAAGGATTAGGTGAGAGTTAATAGAGAATGCTGGTGGGTGAGTCAATTGATGGTGGTTATCACATCATAAACAGGTTTTGTTAATGCTTTTCAGCATTTATTGTTATGATCATGTAATTTTTATTTTTTAGCCCAATGAGTTAATGGAATATTGAATTTGCCATGCATCTAGGGTAAGTCCCTTTGGTTAAAATTTATTTTTCTTCTTTCTACATTGCTAATTTCCATCATTAATATGCTGAATATTTTTTCAAAAATCTCAACTTTATTTGGTGCACTTACTATACAAAATATTACACAGAGTTGGTGTATATATTTTTTATGAACCACATGGTACCATCTGAGCAATCAGGGTAATACATATATACACCTCTCTCTTTTTTTTAACCTGATTAAATTTTTTTTATTATAGCACCATGAGATATACAATTACAAAGATGTTCATATTTGGGTTTCAGTCATACAGTGTTCCAGCACCCATCCCTCCACCATCGCCCATTTCCCACCACCAATGACTTCTGATTGCCCCCCTTCCCCCAGTATGCATCTATGGCAGGCACTTTTCCTCCTCTTTCTCTCTCTCTCTCTCTCTCTCCCTTCTCTTACATATTTTGACTTGCAGTACATACATTTAGAGGCTATCATGTATATCCTTTAGCCTATTTTCGCTCAGTTCTAGACCGGTATTATCATTTACAGTAATTATTAGTATACTGTTCCTTTGTTTTACCTAATCTCTGACTCCCACATATTTGCAGTAGGTTCTACCCACTGACAAGACCTCCTGATCCATGTTTTGTCTGGTCTTTGATATTGGTATCATGATATTTTTTATATCCTGAAAATGAATGCAGTCATTCTATATCTGTCCTTTTCACTCTGGCTAATTTCACTCAGAATGATCCTTTCCATGTCCATCCATTTATAGGCAAATTTCATAACTTCGTTTTTCCCAACAGCTGAGTAGTATTTCATTGTGTAGATGTACCACAGTTTCTTTATCCAGTCATCTATTCTCAGACACTGGTTGTTTCCAGATTCTGACTATTGTGAATAGTGCTGCTATGAATAAAAAAGTGTAGGTGGTGTTTCTGCTGTGTGTTTTTGGCCTCCTAAGGTATATTCCCAGGAGTGGTATGGCTGGGTCAAATGGGAGCTTAATTTCTAGATTTTGGAGGAATGTCCATATAGTTTTCCAAAAAGGCTGTACCAGTCAACATTTCCATCAACAATGGATGAGTGTCACTTTCTCCCTGCATCCACGCCAGCACTGATTGTTCTTGCTGTTTTGGATATGTTCCAGACCCTGTGGTGTGAGATGATATCTCATTGTTGTTTTGATTTGCATGTCCCTGACGATTAGTGATGGCGAGCATTTTTTCATATGCCTTTTGGCCATTCAAACTTACTCCTTGTCATAGTTTCTGCTCATTTATTCTCTTATTCTCCCCATTTTTTGATGGGTTTGGTTGTTTTCTTCTTGTAAAGTTCAACCAGTGCCTAATATAGCCTGGACATTAACCCCTTATCAGATGGGTAATGGGTAAATTTCCCATTCTGTGGACTGTCTTTGCATCTTGGTTACTGTTTCTTTTGAGGTGAAGAAGCTTTTCAGTTTCATGTAGTCCCATATGTTTATCTTTGCTTCCAATTGCTTTGTCAGTGGGTTTTTTTCTTTGAAGATGCCTTTAGATTCGACGTTGTAAAGTGTTTTTCCTGTTTTCTTCTATGTACCTTATAGATTCATCTCTGATGTTGAGATTTTTGATCCATTTTGATCTGACCTTGTGCATGATGTTAGAAGAGGTCTAAGTTCATTTTTTCACATTTAGCTGCCCAGTTTTCCCAGCACCACCTATTGAAAAGGCTTTCTTTGCTCTACTTAATATTTTTTTCCTTTATCAAAGATTAAGTGACCATATATTGGAGGTCTATGGGGACCCCTTGTGACTATGTGGCCATGAGGTTCAGTACTTGGATTCAGTGATGTGGTGGTAGTGGTGCCAGTGGTGCCACGGCTATCCCAGCAGCACTGCAGATTGAATTTAGCACTTGTTGAATATGAGAGGCATGCATTTCTGCCCCTTGAGTTTTCTCCCTAATGCAATGATGTACATCTTTCAGATGATTTCCTGTGATCATTTGCTTAAGATTATTCAGCATGAATACACTTTCTTGAGAAACATTTAAGTCCACAAAACTGTTTTGAGTTAGAGGTACTATGAGAAAGATCTTTCACATTAGATCTCTAGAACTTACTCATTGTTTATAGACATTTTTTAAACCCATGAAATTATGACTTTCTATTCTCCAGAAATACCATTCTAGTCTTTTTTATGTTTGGTTACTTTAGCTACCTATATAAATAGAATCATCCAGTGCATGCCTATTTGTGACTAAGTCATTTTATTTAGTACAGTGTTGCCCATATCATCAACTTATTATTATTGAAAGTGGTAGAAGTTATTTATTTTTAAGAGCTGAATAATATTCTATGATATGCACAGACCATGCTTTGTGGTTTTTTTTTTTTTTTTTTGCTTTTTAGGTCACACCCGGTGATGCTCAGGGGTTAATCCTGGCTCTGCACTCAGGAATTACTCCTGGCTCTGCTTGTGGGACCATATGGGTGCCGGAGTCTAAACTGGGTCGGCCATGTTCCAGGCAAATGTCCTGTTTTCTATACTGTCACTCCAGCCCCAAGTGGATAAAAACCATGGTTTTTCCTTGAATCATTTTTAAATTTTTATTTTTAAATAAAAATTTTGTTATAACACTGTGAGATAAACATTTACAAAGTTGTTTATGATTGGGTTTCAGTCATACAATGATACAGCACCCATCCCTCCACCAGTGCACTCTTCCCACCACTAATGTCTCCAGATTCCCTCCCCCTTATCCAGTTTCTACAGCAGACATTTTCCCTCTTCTCTCTCTCACTCTCTCTCTCACTTCTCTTACACTTGCCAGACATTTATGTAGTTTTTATATCTTGCATATTGTGAATAATGCTGAAATAACCATGTGAGTGCAAGAATCTATTTCAAGATATAGATCCTAATTATTTTTACCTAATTGTTTTTATTTTTAAGATAATTGTTATACTTATAGGTGTGAAGTTTGTGGTTTTGATCACTGTATCACTGTCTTCCCATTTATCATCGATTTGCTCGAGTGGGCACCAGTAACATCTCCATATGTCCTGTCTCATGCTAGTAGAGCCCAAGGGCATCTGCTTGCTCCAGGAACATAAAGAGCCACAAACCATTCCATCAGGTCATGGGAATGAGGTCTATAATAGTTACTGGTATTTGGCATATCAAATACAACACGGGTAGCTTGCCAGGCTCTGCCATGCTGGTGGCATACTCTTATAGTCACCTCTGATCTCCAGCATTTATTCATGAACTGCATGGCCGCAAGCGCCGGCCTGTGATAGGCTCTTCTGCTGGCTGGAGTTCTGATGAGAGGAAAGTCTGGATGTGGAAAAATGGCGGCCATCATGGTGGGGGGCATCTGGCACTAGTGAGGCTCTGCTGGGGTGGCAGGCCAGGGCTAGAACCCGACATCCCTAATAAATATTACTTATTTAATATTTTCAAATGTGGAAAATATGCAAAGGAAAATTACTTGAAATAGGGGCCAGAGCTATAGTACAGCATGGTGGGTGCTTGTCTTACACATGGCGAACCAGGTTCGATCCCCAGCATCCCATATGGTTTTGATATGCATTTCAATGATAACTTGTATACAAGTCAATTGTATGTCTTCCTATTCAAGAACTCTGCCCATTTTCAAAGGATTATTTGTTTATTCTTCCTATTCAGTGGTAGGAGTTCCTTATATTTTTGGAAGGCAGTACCTTATCAACCCTGAGGTTTTGAAAATAGTCACTATCATTCTATATTATCTTTTCACTTTTTTGATTGCTTTATTCTCTGGGAAGATATTTGTTAAAAGGAAAATCTTTCAAATTAATTTTGTGAGACCAGAATTACCCTGATATCAAATCCAGGCATTAAGATTCTACAATGAAAGAAAACTGTAAACCAGTATTCCTGGTGAATAAAGATGCACACATTCTCAACAAAACTCTAATGATCTGAATTCACAGCATATTAAGAGCATCATCAATCTTGGTCAAGTAGAAGTGATTTTGAGGATCAAGGTTGGCTCAACATATACAAATAAACAAATGTGATACACAGTATCAGCAGTATGAAGGATAAAAATAATATGATCATTGCAATCAAAAGACATAAATCATCTGACAAAATTCAGCACCTTTTTATGATAAAATGCATGACAAATGATGTAAAGAAGGAAATTGCTCTAATATAAAGGCTACATGTCACTACTCCACTACTAGCAGCAAATTCAATGCTGAAAAACTAAATTATTTCTTCTTTGGTCATCCTCTAAGGACTATCAAACTCACCACTTCTATTCAGCATAGCACCATAGCACTGGAAGTTCTAGCCAGAGCAAATTGGCAATAAGGAGGAAAAAGAATCTCTTGTTCATGGATTGATAGACTTAAAACTGGTAAAATGTCCAAGCTATGTAAAATTATCAACAGATTCCTCTCAATCCCTGTAAAAATTCCACTGGATTTCTAAGAAAATATAAACAGAAATAGTAAAAGATAATTAAAATTTATATGGAAACACACACACACACACACACACACACACACACGGAAAAAGCCAAAGCAATATTAAGGAACAAAGCCTCAAGAACTATACCTCTGGATTTCAAAATACATTTGCAAAGCAAACAACTAAATAAGTAAATAAAATGGTGCTAAACAAAATAATTAAAAAGTGTGGTGCTAGTCTCAAACTATATATATATATAAAAAAAAATAAATGCCCTGTGGAACAGAACAGAGTTCAGCAACAAAGCTCTTGTGTATACAGCTGCAACTGATCTCCAGTGAAAGTGCCAAAAACATACTACAGGGAAAGAATATTCTCTCTCTTTTAAAAATTTAAACAGTAGGATTAAAACAGTTGTTCATAACTCAGTTATTTTTCACATTCAATGTTCCAATACCAATCCCACCACCAGTGTGACCATCCCTCCATCAATGTCCCCAAAAACCTACCCCTCCCACGCCAAGCAAGCCCCTTAGCAGGCACAAATAAATTCACTTCATATTACTTCTTCCATCAAAACAGAAATTGAAATTATAAAAACTAGATCGATAAAAGAGAATTTTTGATAATGGTTATATCTCACAATGGTGCCACTAAAGTTTTTGATAGGACTTACTGGGCTGGTTGGTGCCAGTTGAGCCTCTGTATTATTGCTTTTTGCTCATTGAGCTTCTCTGAAATATTCCCATCAAATTTGAGTACTCCTACTGGGATGTCAGCATTATGAAATTTGGAACACATACGGCCACATGCTTCAGGAGCCTTGGAGCTGGGATGATTTTGGTGGCTTGGTGGATTGATGAGGCTCAGTTGTGGAACTGTGCTGTTTACGTGTCGGAGGATGTTGGATGTGGGTGAGGGATGCTGGGTCTTCTGGTGGGGAAGGGAATCTTCCATCCCTATGTGAAGGGAATGGCACAGAAAGGAATTCCCATTCTAAGAAGGCCCTAGAGTTCTCAGCCCAGAGATCAAGCTGCCTGTGATGATTCAGTGGCTTGACATTCTAAAAAGAACATTCTCCTTAATTAGTTGTGTTGGTAGAATGATTGCACTCATTGCAATGTGGGATATAAAAAGACATAATATGGTATTAATACCCAAAGACAGTAGAAATAAGGGCTGGGTCAGTGGTTGGAACTTGACACAGTAGGGGGTGGGGATTACAGTTAGGACAGAGAAGCGGCCACTATGACAATGAGAGTTGGAAGTCATCACGCTGGACAAGAACTGAGTGGTGACAGAAAACCAGACAGGTGTTGAATATTTTAGTACCTTTGTTCATGGGAAACAATGGTAATAAGTTTCTTAGATAACAATTTCATTTGATTTTAAAATTAGGAAATGCTGGCCTCACACAATGAGTTAGGAAGTATATTCCCTTTTTTTCATGTTCTGAAAGAAGCTGAGAATTGGTATTCCTTACTTAATGTTTGTTGGAATTCACCAGAACCTGTCTGGGCTAACTTTATGTTTGGAAAGTTATTATTGATTCAGTGTCATTAATAGATATAAATTGCATGGTTCTTCTTGTGAGCATTTTGGCAGATTGTATTTTTTGAGGACTGGGTCTATTTCATAGGTTATCAAGTTTGTGCGCAGAGTTGTTCAGCTCTTTTCTTATCTTTTAATGTCCATGGGGTCTGTGGTAGGACCATCACTTTCATTTGTGTCCTTTATCACTATTTTTTCTTAGGTGGATGGGAGGCTTATTGATTTTACTGGATCTTTTCAAAAACCAGCTCTGAGTTTCATTGATTTTCTTCATTGATTTCTGCTCTAATTTTTATTATTTCCTTTTCTCTGCTACTTTGGATTTAATTTGCTCTTCTCTTTTAGTTTTCTAAGGTAGAAGCTTAGATGATTAATTTAGATCTTTCTTCTTTTCTAATATATGCATTTGATGCTATACATTTCCATCCAAGCTCTGCCACGCAGCATCTGCAACTTTTGATTTGCTTTCATTTCCATGACATTCAAGTATTTTTTAAATTTCTCCTGAGATTTCTCTTTTAACCTGTATGTTATTTAGTGATATACTACAATCTCCAAGTATTTTTGGGGATTTCCCAGTTGTCTTTCTGTTACTAATTTCTAGCTTAGTTCCACTGTAGTCAGAAAACAGGTCTGAATTTGTTAAGATCTGCTCAACAAATGTACTAAAATCTGTCTACCTTGGTGAATGTCCTACAGGTCCTTTGGGAAGGATGCTGTTCTTCTGTTTTTGGATAACTTACAAATGTCTAGCAGATCCAGTAGAATGGTTTGATGGTGTGATATTAAATTATACTATGCCCTTATTGATTTCTGCTTGCTGGATTGATTCAATTTTGTTAGGGCAGTGTTGATTAAAAAAAGAAAAGCATCAGACAATGTATAAATCTATGTTTTATGATTTTAATTTTGCACAGTGTGATGCTTTGATGTTAGATGCACAAATGTTAGAGATTATTAGGTTTTCTTTTTTAGAGAATTGATCCCATTATCATAATGTCCTTCTTGACCTCTAAGAACTTTAGTTTTTATGTCTGAAATGAAAATACCTATTTGTTTATTTTTTCGGGAGGGGGTACACACCTAGCAGAGTTCACAGGACAAGTGTCAGATTTGGCCAGGTGCGCAGGTGCCACATTTGGTCAGGGTCACACCTGCTGTGCTCATTGGACCATATCTGGCCAGGGGCCATATCTGTAGTGTTCAGTGCACCACATTTGGGCAGGGGCCACAACTGTGGTGCTAAGTGGTGAGAGGGTTCAAACTGGGTTCATAGCTTTAGCTTCATGCTAGGCAAGTGCCATAAACTTTGTATTATTTTATGAGTACAGATTCTTACTTTGTTTTCCAATCAATGTTTGCATGATATATCTTTATTCATATTTTTACTTTTCACTTATGTGTGTTCTTATTATACTCAAAGGTTAATTTTTTAGATCAAGCTATACTGATTTACTGTCAGTTTACAATAAAAAATTTGGGAGTGCAGCTTCATACTTTAACCTGTGTATGATTCATTGCATGTACAACCAATGTTCCAACGCTTTGACACTATCTAAATGACTCCCTCTACCATTCCCTTGCCACTGAAGTATGTTTAAATACTGCTCTGAAGTCTAATTGTCTGAGTATGTTCTCTCCTACATATTTTATTATTTCATGCTTTTATGTTCTCTCCTCTCCTCTCCTCTCTCCTCTCTCCTCCTCTTCTTTTCGTTTCTTTTACTTTTATTTTCTTCTCTCCTCTCTCCTCCTCTTCTTTTCTTCTCTTCTCTCCTCTCCTCCTCTGCTTTTCTTCTCTCCTCTCCTCTCCTTGCCTCTCCTCTCCTCTCCTCTGCCTTGCCTCTCCTCTCCTCTCCTCTCCTCTCCCTCCTCTTTTCTGTCCATACCCAGCATTGCCCAGGTGTTACTCCTGGTTTTGCACTCAGTAATCAGTCCTGGCAGTGCTCAGACTGGGATGCCAGGGATTGAACTTGGATCGGTTAATCAATCATTCAAGGAAAATGCCTCACCCACTGTGCTATTGCTCCAGTCCAAGCTTTCCTTTCTTGTTTAATTTTCACTCCCTTGTGTTAAATTAGATGACCATATAAGCGTGGGTTTATTTATGGATTCTCTATTCTAGCACAAGCTCTGTATCTTTTTGTTTTAATATGCTGTTTTAATTAGTATTAATATTTCAAGTCAGGGTGTGTGATGCGTCGGTTGTCTTTCAGGATTGTTTTGGCTATTTGTGGTCTTTTATATTTGTACACAAATTTTAGAATTTTTTTTGTTCAATTTTTTTTGAAAAAGTCCATCAGGTATTTAATAATGGATACAGTGACTCTGTAAGTTGCTTTAGGTATTAAAGACATTTTAACAAACTAATTGGGTGTCTTTCCATTTCTTTGTCTTCTATTTCTTTTAATAACATCTTATAATTTTCCATGCATAGTTTTGTTATTGCTTTTCAACCTCTTTTGTTAAATGTACTCCCATCTATTTTACCCTTTTTGATAAAATGGAATTATATTCATAATTTCCGTATCCTTTATTTCATTGTGTATGGAAATGCACTCTGGCTCCAGATCTTTCTTCAGGGCTTAGCTATGGGTCCCTATTGTCATTAGTGGTCTGTGCAGGAGAATGACTTGCCTTCTCTTCAATGAATGTGTCAAGGTTCTCAACCTTTTTAGCTTTGCCTCTTCTGCAGGGAGAGCAAAGCACTTTCTGTACTCCTGTGTCCTGAGGTTCTGACAATTGCAAATGCTTATCGCTGAGCGGGAAAGGGAAAGGAGTCTCCCCTGCCTCTTCATTCACTAAAATCACTGCAGCCTTTGTTTAGTTCTCCACTATGGGAGGCTGCATAGATTATTCTCTCCTCCACAAAGGTGGCTGCTGGAACCCCAGAGACCATCATGTCCTCAAAATCCAGGCAATTTCTTCCTTGGATAACAATCAACACAGTTAGAATCTTCCTTTCTTGGGCAGGATTTTCAGGCTTTTGTAAGATGAGACTCTGGTGGCATTATGTAGGTGCACACTGGAGTTTGGGGGGTGGGTGTGGGGGGCTGATCCACCTGCAATACTACATGTCTGCCAAAATTGTGGGTTGAGAGACTAACCACAGCACCCTACCTCAGGCCGTTTTTTTCATCAGTGGAAGCACTTACTGGTTCCTAAAGAAATGAGGGCCCCAAAGTTCTGCCTCTTCTCATTTGATTCATGTGGAGGTACTTCAGCTCCTTTTGCTAGACAACAGCAGAAACTCAGGCCTCTGCCTCCCTGTTCTGTCAACAGCATGAGTGTAGAGGAACTATCTTCTTCAAACATGCAGGTGCTAACTGATCAGATGTCCTTCCTGATACACTGATGCAAGCTCTGTGAGGTGTCGTTGGCTTCTGGGCGGCTCTGTGGCGTGTCTCAGAGTGGCATCTTATACTTAGAAAACTGGGTCTTTATTTTCAGTCTTGAATTGGTACATTCAGACTATTAACATTTAAAGGGTAATGGATAAAATAGAATAAATATTTAGCATAATTTTTACTCTTTTATATTTGTGATTCTTATTTTTGTTCCTATTTGTGTTTTCAAGTCTCGTCTATCTTTTTTTAGATTTTGAGCATTTTATATCAATTCACATTTTTTATTTTTTTATTTTTATTTTTTTTGTCACACAGGGGTTACTGGCTGATAGTCTTGGCGGTGGGGTGGGCGGCGGCGGCCCTCGGCGCCCAATTATTTCTTAATGAAATCATAGTATATCAATTGTATTTGTTTCATATCTTTAAATGGGTACTGAGAATTTGTAATACACATTTTTCAATTCTTACTTGTTAGGATGATGGTGTTTTTCATTCCTTAGGTGATAAGCTTGATCTTATGCTGCCTTCATCATCTCTTTAGCCAGAAACTGGTAATGTATTAATGTATTACATTTTCAATGGTGAAAATGTAATAAAAATGTTTACCTTTAGAATCTGCCACAGAGGCAGGCTGTTAGGGTGGGGCACTGGTGGAGATGTGTGCTAAAACACTGCATTACTGAAACATAATCATAAACAGTTATGTAATTGTATATCTTATGGTTGTGTCACTTGTCTTTACTTGTCTTCCTGTTGTTTATGGATTTGCTCAAGCATGGGCACCAGTAACATCTCCATACGTCCTGTCGCAAGCAACAGTAGCCCAAGGGCATCTGCTTGTTCAAGGGACAGGAAGAGCCTTAAACCATTCTTCAAGTCATGGAATTGAGGTCCATAATTGTCATTGGTTTTTGGCATATCAAATAAAACATGGGTAGCTTGCCAGGCTCTGCCATGTAGGTGGTATACTCTCAGCAGAAGGCTCATCTTGAGCATCTACTGATGAAACTTAAAGGGGAAAGATCAGGTTTTCTCTTGGGTGGAGCTCGGAGGCTTCCCCCACCCCCATGGCCCCACTTGGAAGCAACCAATGGAGCTGACCTCCCAGTAAGGGCTCGGCCAGTCCCTGGCCAAGTCCTACATTGCTCCAAGGGTTCGCTCACACGTGTAGGTGAGGGGCCACACTGGCGGACTTGGAGGCGGGATTTGGGCCCTCGGCCCTTTCCTCCACCTTCATGCCAGCTACCCCGGAAGAGAGACTCACAACAGACCCACAGCTCTGTTGGCGTGTAGCCACTCTGTGGCCACACAACAGTCTTAGATAGTACTAGATTTTAGGATCAGGTCCTTCCCAGGATCTTTCACATTTATACACTGTATATAATTCTAGGCAGGATCTAGCTGATACCCATCATCCCAGTAAGCCCAGCAAGAAGCCAGAGCATCCCACACATCATGAGGCCAGTCATTCTCAACATCCAGACTCCACAGTTCCTCAAGGTTGTATAATAAAATAAGAAAACTTTTACCGTTAAAATGGAAAAAGAGAGATAATTCTGAAATACTAATTGCCCGATATTTTGCCCTTTGTATTATTGGAAAAATAAACACAGCCCTGTGTTATAAAAAGTTTATAATTATGCCAATTGCAGTAGAAAATAAACATAATGCAAAGTAAAAAACAGCAACTACAACACACATTATAATGTGATACTTCAGATATTACATTTTTTAGTTTTTAATCTATTTCGGGGGTGGAGTGATAGTAAAGAGGATAGGGTGCTTGCCTTGCATGTGGTCTACCAGTGTTTAATCTCCAGCAGCCAATATAGTTCCCTGAGCCCACCAGGAATGATCCCTGAGTGCAGATCTAGGATTGAACACTGAACACCACCATGTATGAACCAAAAACAAATAAACCCTAAACCAATATTTTATTTATATGTATATATAGATATATTACACAATATGTAACATATGTATGTAAATATATATTATGTTATATATATTATACACATATATGATGTACTGATTTAGGGGTCTGTATAAAAGTATATTATATATATGTTTATATATATATTTCAATGCTAAGGACTGAAATTAGAGTCTTCTAATAAACTGTATCCCTAGTCCGTTTGTTGTTGTCTTTGTTTGGGGTCAAACCTGGTTGTGTTGATGACTTACTCCTTACTCTGTGCTCAGAGATGACACTTGGCAGTGTTTTGGAGACTTCTGATTGAATCACAGTCAGGTGTGTGAAACAAAGGCAAGAGCCTACTCAATGTACTAACTCTCTAGTACCAAGCCCAGAGAGTATTTTTTTTTCTCCCAAAGTATCTGCCTGGGTTTTCTTGAATTTGGTGGGAAATCATTCTGAAGTAAGTTTCTCTTTTTCTTTCTGCAATGCATCTGGGCCACACTCTTTTTTTGCCTTGATGTAGCTAAAAGAATCAATGTCAACAGATTCACCAATACTAAAAATGATTCTCATTTCCCTAGTCATTACTGAGCATTATAATTCTGCTTTCTAGGCATACACACAAAAAGAGAAAAGAATACAAAAGTGACTGATGTAGAAGAGTAAAATTTTGCTGCATGTGTGATAGTTTTTTATGAGCCATGGAGTTCTTACTTCCCCCATTTATACTTCAGTTTAACAGATAATAAAGGAAAGCTTATGCCATATTTATTTAATGGTTTTGGTCCTCCAGACCAGCATTTGTCAACCATACATCCCACAGACTATCCAATGGGGAGAACAGGTGAAAATCACATAAGCAGAGCGCCTTGTCATGAAAGTAGGGAGCCAACTGGTAGAATGGGGGTCCAGAAGAACACCATGTCAAAAGGGGCCGCAGTTGGAAAAATCTGTTCTAGACCCTCCCTTGGTTACCTGTAGATTCTGAGTTTAAATTCAGAATGCCATGAGTTAGGAAGCAGCTACACATACAACATTATATCCACCTTGCACTGATACAGCAGCATCCTTTTATGTATTTATTTATTTTATTTTTATTATAACATGTGAGATATACAATTACAAGGATGTTCATAATTGCATCTCTACCATACAGTGTTCCAGCACCCATCCCTCCACCAGTGCCAAGTTTCTATCACCCATATCCCAAACACGCTCCCACCACCCATATCCTGCCTACCCCAATTGCAGGCACATTTTACTTCTCTGTGTATCTCTTTGTCTCTGTCCCTGTATTTCTCTCTCTCTGTCTTCTGTTACACTTTGTGACTTGCCCTACAGATACTAATGATGTATGATGTCTTTATGTGAATATTCAATAGTGAGTTCTAGTGTGACATCATAATTCCTCATTTCCCCATACCCTCTCCAGTTTGTTGCAACTGGAATGATCATTAAAGTGTACAAATGAGAAAGATTCTGGGAAGGACCTTGTTGCAGGACACCTAAAGCCTCTGAATCTGCCCTGGATTGCCTCCTGCAGGTCACTTCGTAGATAGGGGGGTAGTTTAAATGTTGCAGTTTATCTGACCATGTATTCTGTACTGGTTGGTATAAATATTCTCTCATGCTACCACAAATATCGTGGGGCTAGCTAGATCTTACCAGCATATTTGCCTGGCCATGTGGATTCTCTAAGTAATTAGACCAGAGAGAAATGCTGTTTGCCTCCAAGCAAGCAAGCATGGCTCCCTGATAACTCAAAGGCAACTAAAATACAAAACTACCATGAAGTAGACGAGACTTTTGTGAAGGCTTGGAGAAATATTTAACTGGCATTAGTATAGTCTTTGGTACAGAGGCATGCCATCTCATAAACCCCCTTCTCTACCCTATAAAGGCATTTCCAGGAGATCTTGGCTCAAAACACTAGCATATAATAGGGCCTAGGTGAGGTGCTGGGAGAAATTACCTGAGGGCATTTGACCCTCCCTGCTTCCCATAATAGTGGGAGGTCTAAGTTGCAGGGCATAAAACTAGCCTACTTCCTCTCTTGTGCTCTCTCTTTTTGGGGCTCTCTTTGTGGGCTCACACTCTTCTTGGGAGTCTTGTCTTTGTCTCCTCTTTACAGGGCCTTAACATGTGGTGGCCGCCATCTTGGCCTACACGTGGCTGGGGTTCTAGCTGGGAATCCTAAGCACAGGGATTTTCCTATTGCTGATTTGTATGCCTGAAACATACAAATGTGATAAGTAAAGCATTTTAAAACCTGTACAGGATTCCTGAGTTTTCATCCATTCCCCGCCGACTTCAGAGGTAGAAGGAAACTCGCTACCCCAGTACCATTGGGGAACCCAGTGGCCTCCCTGACAGAACTGGTGCTAAAATGCATTATAGTCTATGATTATTGGCCATGCACCAGCACAGTTGTAGATCTGGAGTGTCTATCTTTCAGCGGTTGGCTGTGGTGGCTGGCAGCTCAGGGCCACGCCTACCAACCTGGAGTCTGGGGAATGGGTGGAGGGGCCCAAATTCCCGCTCTGAGTCTGGCCAGCTTGGCCACCTGCATGCTGAGCAATCCATAGGAGCTATGTAGGACACAGCCAGGGGCTGGTTGAGCCTTTACCTTTCCCCCAGGAACTCCATGGGACACTCCACATAAGGCCAACAGCAGCATCCTTTTAGAATGATGTTTCTCAAAATTGGTTCAAATGAGAGAGAGGCTTTGTTTTCTATTTCTTTCAAATTTCCCTTATCAGAAAAACTTAATTCCAACCATTACAAGATAAATAATCTACTCAATGTACGGGTCAAAATGGAATAGAAACAAGGGTTAGAACTCTGAGTATATTTATCTCTAACTTGACTTTTTAGCTCTTTTTCACTCTTCTGAAGAGCATTGTTCATTAGTACAGTAACCTGAGTTTCATAGCAAACTCAGTTGATAAATAACTTTAGTGTGTGTAAAATTCATTTGAGTTTTGACCCAGGACATGAATCTGACCACAACAATAGCAGCCAGTTTTATTATTTATTTGGTTGTCATAAATCCAATTCTTAGAAATAAAATAGAGGTGTGCTTTCTAAGGGATTTTATATTATTTCTATGTGACACTGTAGAAAAGCTTTTTGAAAATAGGTAGCAACTTGGGGAGATTTTTGACAAGAGAAAATTTAAAGAGACCATTATACCTAAATGCTTTAAATTATTTAAATTCTTTGTTTTGAAATTACTTAAACTTTTTGGTAAACCATGATTAAACTAAATTAACTAATATAAATATTACCTATTTTTGGAATCAACATATTCATTCTCTAATAAGCAAATTCTCTCATAGCTAAAAGTTCTTTAAATTTTATTAAATATATTAATTAATTATTTTTGTGATGCTGAGGTTTAAACACAGGACTTCATACATATAAGGCAACTACTATAACCTATGCCTAAGTCTTAAGTGGTCTCTCTAATAATTGCCTGATAAATTATTTTTCTTTACTTGCATAAATGAAGTACATGCTGCAAATATCACATTTTTTGGGGAGGGGGGGGGGTGAGCTTTTGGGCAACACATGAAAGTGTTCAGAACTTATTTCTACCTCTGTATCCAGGGATTACTCTTGATGGTGCTCATGGGACCATATGTAGTACCTGGTATTGAACTGGGTCAGTTACATACAAAGCAAACACTTTAACCTCTTTATTATTTCTCCAGCCCCCAAACTTTTTTTTTGCTTTTTTTTTTCACAAAAGACACTCTTGAATATTTTCATGGGGGCAAGAGCTGACCACAGAAACATCATAATAAATAGGCTGATTGGACATAATAAAATGGTTCCTCATGTGAAATGATTATGGTCTTAAACTTCTTTATTTCCTTCCTGGTTCCAGAGGTTGGGCTAAATAAATTATTTGAGACCTGTGTGTTATGGTGTGGTTTGTGAATTGTGATGTAAAAAGCTTAACTCTGGATAAATGGTAATCTTTGAATGGTCCCAACTCTAACTTGCATTTGTAAGACCTTGAAGTGAATCTATTGTCCTGGAGCAAAACCACTGTGGAAAATAATAAAAATATTGACTACTCGTTGGCATTTCTTTGTTTTAAAAACATTTATAGTTTTAAAAAGATTCCATATTTTATATGTACTGATATTTTAATTTATTTACTGTCATTCCAGTCCCTGCTCTATTTTATTTTAAACATTGGGTTAATTACTATTATATTCTTGGATAAATCCAGAGCCATGTCAGAGCCTGGCAAGCTACCTGTGGTGTATTCAATATGCCAAAAACAGTAACAATAATGGACCTCATTCCCAACGAATGGAGAAGTTACTGGTGCCCACTTGAGCATATCGATAAACAATGGGAATATAAGTGATACAAGTGATACTATGGAGGTAACACTGGCTTACAATACTGTATATCTTTTAGGAATACAGATTGATACTTCTCCAGTTGTATGTTACCAAACCATATCCACAAACCAAACACCAAGAAGCAAGGGCTTATTTGGTTTGGTTGGATATATTCCTTTGATTTCTTTTTTCTTTTTTTTTTTTTTTTTGATTTTGGGTTACACCCGACAATGATCATGGGTTACTCCTGGCTCTGCACTCAGGAATTACTCCTGGCGGTGTTCGGGGGACCATATGGGATGCCGGGGATTGAACCTGAGCCAGCACAGGCCGGTCGTGAGAAAGGCAAACGCCCTACCTGCTGGGCTATCGCTCTGGCCCCATGATTTCTTTTTATGTCATATATGTGTGAATGAATTAGGCATTTATTTTACTTCTTTTGACTAATTTTGCTGAGGCTCCATCCTTACAGACTCCCTCCATCACTTCCACCTAACAAAGGGCACAATTTCATCTTTTCTTATGACTGAGAAACATTCAATTGTGTATATGTACACACCTTCACCCATCCATGAATTGCTGGGCACTTGGGTTATTTTTCTTTTTCAAAAATTAAATTTTCTTTAAAAAAAACCTGTTACTAATGTTTTTGTCTTTATCTATAATTTATCTGCAAAATATTTGTAAGGCATAGATGTATCATTTAATTTAAAGCATTTTCTTGTGAAATGTACATGGTGGTGTAGTTAAGTGTTTATGGAATCCTTAGTTTTTTGCTATTTGCCTGCTTTCAAAATATTAAAATATATTTGCCTTTTGTAACTTTGCTAATTAAACCTTCTAAAAACAGATTGAATTATAGAAATTACAGGGTTTAAAAATATCACTTTAATTGGTTTACGATCTATGTGACACAGTGCCATTCAGACTGTATAAAATATATATGAATTGTTCTAAAGAAAAAAAAACCTGTTACTTACAAATTTGTTCACTATGCAGTTGGTTCAAGCACTTAGTGTTCCAACAGTTCCCAGTTTGAAGAACAGATGAAGGAATCAAGCCCTGAAGACTCAAAAAAGAATGCAGATGTGCATGATCTCTCTGACAATGAATTTAGAGAAGAAATTAGTAGGATGTTTAAGGAGCTCAATGAAAAAAAATGGAGCAGATGTCCCAATAAAATACAGAAGAATATAAATGAAGCAGTTGAAAGGGCAGTCAATAATTACGGGAGGAAATGAGAGCAGAAATAAGAACCATGCAAATAGAAATATCATCGCTTAAAAACTCGGTAGATGAAATAAAAAACACAATAGGGGCTCTCAACAGTAGGATGACAGCAGCGGAAGAGAGAATCAGTGAGACTGAAGATGAGCTGCAGAAAGAACTCAGAGAACTACATAAGATGGAAAAAAGACCGGACAATGGATCAGCAACAGAACAGAGAACAATGGGATGAAGCCAGGCGGAACAACATAAGAATCATCGAGTCCTAGAGGGACAGGAAAGTAACTCCAAGGAAATTAAAACAGTTAAAAGCATCCTGGCTGAAAAGTTCCTCGAGTTAAAGGACGAAGGCATCCAGATCCAAGAAGCTCGATGCATACCAGCAAGAAGAGACCCCAATAGAAAGACCCCAAGATACATCCTAGTCAAAGTAATGGATGCCATAGACAGAGACATAATTCTTCAGGCAGCAAGATCAAAGAAGGAAATTGTATACAAAGGAGTATCCATTCGACTTTGAGCAGATTCTCAGAAGACACCCTCCAAGCCCGAAGGCAGTGGTGGGATATAGTAAAAAAACTCAATGAAATGAATGCCTCAGCAAGAATTCTTTATCCGGCTAAACTCTCACTCAGATTTGAAGGACAGATATACAACTTCTTGGATAAACAACAGCTTAGAAACTTTGTAAAATCAAAACCAACCTTAAAAGAAGGACTGAAAGATCTACTCTAAGACGAGACATAACCCAAAAGAACAACCAACCTATATAGAAAGATGGCACAAAAATCCCATGAAATAATCTCTATCAATGTCAACGGTCTAAATGCACCAGTTAAGAGACACAGAGTGGCAAAATGGATCAAAAATTGAATCCGACATTCTGCTGCCTGCAAAAAACACACCTGAACAATCGGAGCAAAGACAGGCTCAAAATAAAAGGCTGGAAAACAACCTTCACTCAAACAACCCATCCAAAAAGACTGGGGTGGCCATACTGGTATCCGACAAAAACATAGACTTCAGGCTGAAGAAGGTCAGAAGGGACAGTGAAGGTCACTTCTTAATAGTCAAGGGATGCATATATCAAGAAGAAATCACATTATTAAACATATATGCACCAAATTGAGGGGCCAGCAAAATACCTAAAACAACTACTAATAGACTTCAAAGAAGACATTGACAGAAACACAATTGTAGTTGCAGACTTTAACACTGCTGTATCAACCCTGGATAGATCAACAGGATTGAAACTTACCAAGGAAATACTGGCCCTAAAAGAAGAGATGGAAGAAAAAGGGCTGGTAGACATATACAGGGCATTTCATCCCCAAAAAGAGCTGAATACACTTTCTTCTCCAGTGCACACAGAACATACTCCAAAATAGATCACATGCTGAGCCATAAATCATACCTCCATAAAATCAAGAAGATAGAAATTGTGCCAACTATTTTTTTTCAGACCATGATGCACTGAAAATAGAAATTAATTGTACACAAAAACGGAGACAAATACTAAGTACCTGGAAACTAAACAGCTCACTGCTGAACAACCAGCAAGTCATAAGAGAGAAATCAAAGAGGAAATCCAAAGATTCCTGGAAACAAATGAGACCCAAGACACGAATGACCAGAACTTGTGGGATACAGAAAAAAAGCAGTGTTAAGAGGCAAGTTCATAGTTCTTCAAGCATTCATCAGAAAAGAAGAAAAGGTCATCACAAACAGTCTGACTTCACAACTTAAGATCTTAGAGAGTGATCAACAAAAGGAGTCCAAACCAAGCAGAAAGAAAGAAATAATAAAACTTAGAGCAGAAATCAATGAGATGGAAAGTCAAAAAAAACAATCCAGAAGATCAACAAAACCAAAAAGCTGGATTTTTGAAAAAAATAAACAAGATTGACAAACCACTTGCAAGACTTGTAAGAAAAGGAAAAGAGAGAACCGAATAAATGGAATCAGAAATGAAAATGGGGACATCACAACAGGAACCACAGCAATTCAAAAGATCATCAGAGATTACTATGAGAGCCTGTATGCCACAAAACAAGAGAACCTAGAAGAAATGGACAAATTCCTGAATTCCTATAGCCTCCCAAGTCTGCAACAAGAAGATTTGGAATACCTCAACAAACCTATTTCCACCGAGGAAATAGAATCGGTAATCAAAAGTCTCCCCAAACACAAAAGCCCAGGTCCAGATGGATTCACCAATGAATTCTACAAAACATTTAAAGAGGACCTACTCCCAATTCTTTTCAAGCTCTTCCGGCAAA
>JAJIBD010024678.1:0-32772 GCA_021461705.1 Cryptotis parvus | reverse complement strand
GCATATTTAACACTTGCCTTTGTTTTCTGCTTCAATGGCTAATAACAAAACCCTTATGAAATTTTCAAAAAAATAAGAGAACTTTTTATTATTTATGTACATTTTCTCCTCATGCTAACAAATTTCATAAACTGAAAGTAAACCCATAATATTAGGGCACTGACATTTTTTGTTGAATTGACCTTTAACTTTAATATAAATCCCAGTGTGAAGTGCAAGTCTCTTTAAATTTCTATCTAGATTTTTTTTATCAAATCTTTCATAAAACAGAAATACGTTAAATAAAAAGTATTGCTGGCTTTAAAATTTTAATATCTATGTGACACTATCACTATATATTTACATATATATATATATTTGCTTTTTGGGTCACACCCGGCAATGCTCAGGGGTTACTCCCTGGTTCTTCGCTCAGGAATTACTCCTGGCAGTGCTCGGGAACCATATGGGATGTCGGGGATCGAACCCGGTCTGCCACGTGCAAGGCAAATGCCCCACCCACTGGGCTATTGCTTCGGCCCTGCAATTTTAATATTTATGCTATCATACTACAATTTTAAAAGTATTATAACAGTTTGAAATGACATCAAAGCTAATATATCAAAAGTCTTTTTTATAGAACCCACTTTGTGTGTTCATAATAGGGATATTTTCATATGTTAAATTAAATTTCAAACAATAATTTTCAAAGACTCCATTCTAACAATTTCAATAAAATGTACTTTTTATTCTGTATCATGAAAAAAATTCACATTTAAATAAAGTGTGAAAAAAATCAAAGGTAATCCTCCCAGATGAAATAGTTTATTTTGCTAAACCAAGACTTTTGGGGTTTTCCACCTGCCAATTTACTTTTTAAAAGACTATTTCTTGAGAACAAGTTTTAATAAAGTGAAAATTACCACAAATTTCCCCAGAAGCAATCCATTTTTTATCACAATTATTCCAGAATTGGCCCTAAAGTCACAGAATTGAATTTTTTCATATTTAAAAAACAGTAACAATAATGGACCTCATTCCCAATGAATGGAGACGTTACTGGCACCCACTTGAGTAAATCAATGATCAATGGGAAGACAATTGAAGTGATACAAGTGATCCTCTTGGCATCCAGGTGATAGATCAACAGTGCATACAAAACTCCTAGGTTACACATTGCAATACCTTTGTTTAAGTAGAAAACATATTCTCTAAGTATTAGATTTTTGAAAAGGGCAAACAAGTACTAGGTAGCATAATGGTATTAAAAACATCCTGTTAAATTTTTGCATTATTTTCTTAGGCAATACATGAATCAATTGTTTCCAATGATTTAACCTTTATCAATAGTGGTGACTTTAATACCTCAAAGTGTCACAAATATGACTGCAGTGGCAAAACAATTACACATTTGCAAAAAAAAAATTAAGTCCCATAATAACATCAGTGCTATAGTCAAGAATCTGCATGAGAGTATACAAAACACTGCAACTAGTACAAAGTTCTGAACATAAGATAGAAAGAAATCTACACTTTTAACGTATCATAAATGTGCATATTTTAAATTATGTCTGTGTATCAAGCACTTTCAGCAATAATTGCTGTATCTATAAACTACAATGACTTTCAGAATTCAAATGGTTCTAAGCTGATTTACAGTTTGAATATGATACAATTACATTGTTCCTAGATTAAATGCTTTAAGTGTTTCTTTAACTTTGGATGCAATCAGGTGAAAAATGACTAGTGCACAGATGTTAGAGTTTCTAATCAAAAATGAATTGTAAGCAACTCTTCATGTATATCTTCTCTGAAAAAGAATTTCAAGAATCACATGAACAAATTACTACAGAAATAAAAAATAATAATAATCCTCATCACTGTTTTGTAAGGGTGAAACTTGTTAGATAATCCGACATTTAAAATATATTTTATTTCTGAATGATTTACTGGTGTGACATAATGTACCGATATTAAAGTGCTGGTTTATAAAATTTTGATAATTTAAAATGAATATTTTGGTTTGGATAGTTTGGTAGCTATATTTTTCCCATATTTTCCACATTGACATTTATAAGGTATCTTTGCAACTGTACTTTGGAATCAACAGTTTGAGGAGCAAATGAGAGATCTATGACACAAACCACTCTGCATTCAATAATAAGCTTACTGAGGTTATAGAGTACAGTTTCCCTAACCCAACTGAGTCTGAAATGGAAAAAAGAGCTTAAACTTCATGTTGTTAAGGTGATTTAGCATAACATAACTGACAGTTTTTTTTTTAATTTGTCTTTATGAACACTCAATCTCAGTCATTTATTCAGAACCTCTTGAGGATATATTTTAACTCTGACTGATCTGGTTACTCAACAGTCAGTGAATGATTCTATTTTAACCAGAGAATAGCCAGATCACCTTATCTCTGCACCATCAAGAGTTAACTCAGACAAACTGTTCCAGTTCTGGACTCTATATAATAACAAGTGGTTCTAAATTCAATTGGTATGGAACTTAGTGGTTATGAAAACTGACATCTTAAAAAAATAGTAAAGACTGTCTAAAAAGCACCATAAAGGAACAGATTTTGTGAAAACAACTAGTCTATGCTTTCTGCTCTTTTCTTTTAATTTTCCTTCCTTCCTTCCTTCCTTCCTTCCTTCCTTCCTTCCTTCCTTCCTTCCTTCCTTCCTTCCTTCCTTCCTTCCTTCCTTCCTTCCTTCCTTCCTTCCTTCCTTCCTTCCTTCCTTCCTTCCTTCCTTCCTTCCTCCTCCTCCCTCCCCCTCCCTCCCTCCATCCCTCCCTTCCTTCCTTCTTTCCACCCTCCCTTTCTCCCTCCCTCCCTTCCTCCCTCCCACCCTCCCCTCCCTTCCTTCCCTCCTTCCCTCCTTCCCTCCTTCCTTCCCCTCCTTCCTTCCCTCCTTCCTTCCTTCCTTCCTTCCTTCCTCCCTCCCTCCCTCCCTCCCTCCATCCCTCCCTCCTTCCTTCCTTCCTTCCTTCCTTCCTTCCTTCCTTCCTTCCTTCCTTCCTTCCTTCCTTCCTTCCTTCCTTCCTTCCTCCCTCCCTCCCTACATCCCTCCCTTCCTTCCTTCTTTCCACCCTCCCTTTCTCCCTCCCCTCCCTTCCTCCCTCCCCACCCTCCCTCCCTTCCTTCCCTCCTTCCCTCCTTCCTTCCCTCCTTCCTTCCCTCCTTCCTTCCTTCCTTCCTTCCTTCCTTCCCTCCCTCCCTCCCTCCCTCCTGCCCTCCCTCCCTCCCTCCCTCCCCCCCCCTCCTTCCTTCCTTTCCTTCCTTCCTTCCTTCCTTCCTTCCTTCCTTCCTTCCTTCCTTCCTTCCTTCCTTCCTTCCTTCCTTCCTTCCTTCTTCTTTCCTCCCACCCACCCGCCCTCCCTCCCCTTCTTTCATTTCTCCCTTCCTCTCTCCCTTCCTTCCTTCTTTATTCCTTCCTGTGCTTAGAGCTTACTTCTGACTCTGTGCTCAGGGATCACCCCTGACTGGACTCAGAAGACTATACATAATATTGGGGATGAAACCCAGGTTAGCTACACTCAAGGCAAGCACCTTATCGGGCTGTACTATCCCTCCTCCAAAACAGCCCCTTTTTGTCAGTTGTCTTCAGCTATAGTATAAGTTGAGTCTTCATTTAAACAATAATAGGTTGAAATACAAAAACACAGGTAAAATTGAGCAAACTATTAAAAAGTTTTGTGTGGTATCACTGTGCCCTGCACAAATAAAATGTAAAATGAATAATTTACAGATACCTCTGGCTATATTATCAAAATGAAAACAAGATACTTGGGCTGAGGGTCCTGGAATATAATAATACTTTGTTTTTTATCTTTATCTTAAGATACCTGTTTTTAAAAACTCCCAAAGGCTATGACAAATAAACTCTCAAAGGCTATGACAAATAAATTCAATTCAGAAATTGACATTTTTCTTTAGAAAAGCATGATTCAAGTTCTTTGAAGTAAATACAAAATTTGAAATAACACAAATTACCATTCTAAATAAAAATTGTTTAGTTCAATAATACATTTAATAGCACTCTGGCCAAGAATCCAGTTTTAAAATCATTTTGTAATAATTTTTATAATCATTTTATAAACAGTAAAAAGAGCTGAATGATTTACTTAAATCTCAGGGATCAAAGTATTCTGGTCTCATTCAAATCCAATATCAAAAATGAAAAACTATTGAAAAATGTTCTGGATATCTCTTGATTTCCTTTAAACAATATTTTGCCTCTCTAGGCTATAATTTAACTAAACAAGCAAGTGTTTACCAGTGACCACACTGGAATTTAACTTGTAGCCACACTTAGCAACTTACATTCACTGATCTGTTCCAATTAGTGGGAGATGTGATGGCTATTTTTATTCTGGGATAGGACATCTTTTGCTTGAAACTTATGATTCTATGATTTAAAATAATTTATAATGAAAAACCAAATATGTACATTTATAATAAATAGTGAGAATTATTAAATACTTTAATTTCAGAATCCTTTAAAAGTGCATATCTTGAATTTAGAATTTGTGGTTGAACTTGATAGCCTTAAAACATCAGTTTTCTTTAAGATAATCTTTCATTTTAAAGTTTGACTTCCTGTATTAGAAAGTCAATTTCATCATTCTTTGTCATTCTTCATCATGTTTGTTAATCTACCTCATAAGGACTTGACTTGATCACTTGACATCCTGTTATTCATCGATTTGCTTGAGCAGGCGCCAGTAACATTTCCATTTAACCCTATCATGTGCCAGTGTAGGCCAATGGCATCTGGTTGCTTCAGGAATACGAAAAGCCTAAAATCGTTCGCTCAGGGTCTTGACGAAGAAGTCTGACCATCTTGTAGGTGGGCAGCCACGTGATCTTTTGTCATCCCGTGGGATCCAGTCGGATACCTCATAAGGCCATTACAAAAGTTAAGTTTGTTCAGATAAAGTGCTTAGCATAGTATAAATAGTGAGCATGCAATATTTTTTTTAAATAACTTGTTTTATTTCCCAATTTGAAGCAGATTCCATTCAATCTGTCTTCAACTTTGGTCTTCCTCATCTGTCTAATTCCCTTTCCAAATCCTCAATGATCTGAACTCCCAGAAAAAAAAATGTATACACATTGGTTTCATTACATAAAAATCCAAAGATTAAGCAAAAACAACAAATTAAAAATTTATACTAAGCTTATTCAGATTTTTATTTAATATTTATTTAATTCACATCATGCTTACTAAAATTTGCATTTACAGGACTTACAAATTTTATGTAAACTTTTTTGGCAGGGCACACCCAAAGAAGCTCAGGGGTTACTCCTGACTCTGTACTTAGAAATTACTCCTAGCAGTGCTCAAGGTACCATACAGGGGGAGCAAGGTATCAAACCCCGGTTGGCTGTAGGGAAGGCGAGCACCATCCCCACCGTACCTGTAATTTATGTAATTTTTAAAATTTATTAATACAGATTCATATTGAATTAACTTATATACCTGTAAATTATATAGTTTAGAAAAATATTTTTTACAATTTATCATTGATTTATAATTTTATGGAACCTTAGGACCTTAACTCTATTCTTCTATATGTGTAAAGGTATCACCAGTACCAAAACAAATAAATAAATAACTGATAAATTTTATATGTGACATAAAAAAGGGAAACATTGTAAAGGAAACAAATGATCTAATTCATAAGAACTGGAAAAACTGTCTATTAAATGATGCTTATATGAAGAGTACAATGAAGGGTCTTTGGGATGCTGGTAGAGGGAAGTGGGGACTCTGGTGATGGGTGGGATGTTGAAATAGCATCTATGCATAAAATTATAATTAGCAATATTGTAAGCCAGGTATCTCCATAAAACGGTTTAAAAACAACATAATGGTGTTTCAATATAATTCAAATGCTTTTCCTCTTTTATATCCCCTTTTTATTTCACTTTGACACACAGAGAAAAGCTTATGATTCATTTAAAGGACCACTTTAGTTAAGAATGAATCCTCATGTGATGTGATAAATATTGAATGACCATGATTATTTTATACACAAAGCAGAAAGGTGGATTTATGCTTTGAATGCTTACCAATGTTTACTTTTTCCTCATAAAATTATGAACATATGCTGAGCATTATAATTAAATAGCTAAAGAAAACTCATAATATTTCTTTCTCATTTTTTAATCTTCTTACCTCTGACCAGAGAACTCTTTGAAACTTAGAATGATATTTACAAAGCATATCTCAGTTATTCTCCTATGAAAGGAAAGAATGATAATAGTTCTTAATGTGATTTTCACCACAGAAAAAAATGATTTTTTAATGACCTAACATCATCTTGACATAAAAAGGGAGCAGTTCTTATCTTCATTTTATCATTTATTGGAGAATAAATTGAAGCCCCAGAATAACCAAAAACAATAAATTTGCCCAAGTTACAAAGAATTGTGGCAAAGCTGGATTCAAAATCCAGGACAAAGTTTAGATATTCATAATAAAGGGGCTGACAGGGGGACTGGGAATCTTCAAATGTCGTTCTTCTTTTCTTTTTCCATCAAGACCAAAAGAAAAATTTATGGAACAAAATATTATAGCACAACATTCATTCACATCATTATAAAATATTTAAAATTTAAAGTTATCCACGGGTGGTTTGTATATTCTAGACAATTTTCTCATTACCTACATAAAGCTTTAGAAAAGATTGAGAGAAAAGAGCTTAAAGAGAAATTATACATGATAAGTAGAAATGCAATATGTAATTTTACTAGTACCAGATAATGTTTCCAACACAGTTGCTGCTCTGAAAATTATGTTTAAGTTTTCCAAACTAATTTATTTAAAATAGAATAACAAAGAGGCCAAATCTCGCAAAAAAAATAAAAAAAATCTCCTAAATTTAAGACAGCTGTAATAATTTGAATTTAGGTCCCAACAAAATTAATTTTCAAAATGTCATTTTCATTGGTGACTCTAATTAATCTTCTGATCAAAGAGCTGGGTACTCCAGAAATTAAGTACTCATTCTTAAGTAAACTTTCAATCTTTTTTTAATTATTTGTTCAGATCTACAAATTTGTAGTTGAACACTTAGGACATTTGTACTTCATATGAGATTAAACTGGTGTCATCATAAAAAATTTTCACTTAATGCATTATGTCACTACTCAATGCCTGTGCTTGCATGATTATCAACACTATATTTTTTTAATCAAAGAGGGACCCTAGTTACTTTGGAATTATCATCTGTCTTTGTGCACCTATTTTCCTTTATTATAAGATCTTCTATCTGCTAGGTGACATTTAGTGTAACGATAGCCTAACACGGAATGAAAAGCATTGGCTTTAAAGGTGCACAGCTCATCTTTCCATTTTTGTTTGACTTTTATGATCATTGTCCACGTGTTCAACGTTTAGCATCTGATCTTATGTGTCATCATAGAAAAGTATTAAAGGTGTGCAAGTTGCTTTGGAAAATGTTTAAAATTTCAAATACATTTGTATTTATCTCTATTATTACATTGTTCAGAAATATATGAATAAAAGTTGTATTCTGGATGCACCAAGAGTATCTATACATTGGAAGAATAAAACATGCAGTCATCTGGTCCCTCCAAAGTGAATCTACTGTCTATGTGCTTCTGGGTGAGGCAACACAGAACACAACTGTAACATTAGTTCACATATTTTAGCAAATGCTCATACTTTTTTTTAAATTCAAATTCAACTGGAAGAACTGTGGAATCTAGGCACCTAAAAGTCTACTCTATGTACAGTGTTTGCTGAACACGTGCAGTTCTGCTTGAGACAGAATGCATTCAGCACTTCTTCATGTCATGCACATAGGAACAGAGGTGATTGGAAAAGAATTCTGTGAAAACTGCACCAAAAATAAGCAGCTGACAATTTACCCCACCTTTGCTAAAAACTTGAATAACTTTAAATCATACATATCTTTCCTGTTTACAAAAACAGCCATACTGTAGTTTGACAAAGTGAAAACCAATGTCAAACAGAGCAATTATTTGCACCACTAATAAGCCACAGTGTGAACATAACTTCAAAGTGCCTGCACTTTCACATAATTCTCCTAAATTCTTATTTACCCTTATATTTAAAGCACAAGATTAATCTTAACTGTCCATTTCTGTAATCTGATTACCTAAGTTATTTGTTCATCATTAAAAGCTTAGGCAAATTTATTTCAGACATGATTCAGAAGAGAAACACCTTTTAATTCAGCAATTGTCAGACAGAGGTTAAGGAAAAGGTGCTATTCTTACCATAAAATTTTGCTACCAAGTCCCAATTCAGTCTAATTTATTCCTCCATTATTCCTCATTTTGTTTTGTCTCATTTTCTTGTTGGTAAACACTGTAGCACAGCATGAAAGCGCCCTTACAAACTTCCATTACGGAAAATAAATATAAGACTGGAAAATGGTAACGGAATCCATGGCACATTCTATCTGTTCTGAGATTCCAAGTGAAAGAGACATCCTATGGGCACGTGAATATGTTTTAATAAAAATCATAAACTATTAATTGTTAAATTTTTTATTTGGGGGCCATACCCAGCGGTACTTAGGCCTTACCCCTTGCTCTGTGCTCAGGTATCAATCCTAGTGGTCTGCCATGCAAGGAAATTATATTACCCATTCTACTATCTCTTTGGCCCCTCAACTGCTTTAATAAATCATATTGTTTTGTACTGTTTCAGTCTGATTATGATCAAAAGATATATAAGTTCCTGTGGTTTGTTTGGAAATACTGGGAGATGAAAAAAATCATAAAAATGTCTACAGTTGATCAAAATAAGTCCCTTGATTTTGCTATCATTTAATGTATGCTGTTAATGTGTATGTATGATGATCTAATAGTGTATATTTACTGGCATATATTTTCAATTTGATGCTCACGCTCTGCTCCCAAGATTAATGTCATGCATGCATCAATTTAAAAGTATGCTTCTTGATCAACTTCATAAAATATACTATAATCACATAAATAAATTATTCTTGGCCCTTACAAGTGAACACTATTTTACTCTGAATACATAGTAAGGGGCCTAGCTATACATAAATCTTTGTGACTTTTTTATAATTGAAAATAGGCACTTTCTAAGAAGAGGATTTGTGACTCAAAAGACTCAGAAATTCAGTCTTTTATTAGCCCCTCCCCCATGTTATAAGTGGATCAGTCTGAGCCACAGTACTGAATCATCTCAGCAGAAGTCAGTAGTTGAAATGTGCACAAAAAAAGCTTTTAGAAAATTGTAACTGGAATAAAATTATAGAAAAGTAGTTATCTGAGTTGAACAGCTTACTAGATACATCTTTGTTTCTTTGAAATCACTGTTCACATGTTGTCTCTACAAATAACAATCATAATGAATAATCTCATCACTGTTTTTCATTCTCTTTAAAATTTCAGATTATAAACACTTGACTGTTTACATTATTTGCATTTTATATCATATTCAGGTTTTTGTGTGTTTATGTGCATTTTGGGCATCCATATCCAAAGGCATTCATGATATACTTCTGCCTCTGTCTTCGCTGGCGGTGCTTGGGCAACCACATGTGCTGCTGAGGATTGAACCAGGGTTGACTGCATGCAAAACAAGAGTCTTAACCCTTGTACTGTTTCTCCAGTCCACTACACTTTAAATATGAATATTAACTAGTTTATGTCTATTTGTTTCTTTGATTAGAGCCATACAATTTCACCCTTCAACAAATTTTAGAAACATATGTATTTAAAACACTTATAACCTTTGGAAAAATCAGCATCTCTAACATAAATGTTAGAAGGCCTCTTTACCCTGTGGTGCAGTATATCTATAATAATATACACTATATTAGTAGTTTAATATTTATGGGTGAATAAAATCAGCTTACAAGATGGCAGCTGTTCTCCAAGACGGAGAGAGGAGGAATTTCCTTACATAAGCTAATGATTACTATCTAAGTACAATGTTAAAAAAGGAGAGGTATAGTTGAGCAAAAATGCAATTCATGCACAAAATCCATAGCAATAAATTCTCAAAATCCCACACTGCTATCTGACTGAGGCAACAAAATACTCATTTAAATGGAGCAAATATGGTCTGTTTGGAAAACAATCTAAGTTATAGAAACATACCCTATGCAAAGAGATCGTAAAATGGTACTAAGAGTTTAAGAGTTTGAACTCTCCCTTGATAGTAGTCTATAGCTTTAACTGAAAAGAACAGTGAGAAATGATAACTTGATATACTCATCCTGAGATCAAATTTGTCATGGCAACATTGGCAGGTTGAACCCCTGATTCTTCAAATATTACATTGCCTTGGTTAACAAAAAGTATGCCTTTTTAAATTATAGATAGTATTTAAATGAACAGAAATTGTGCATGCAGTCAACTGCATAATATACAAGCGATATCTACGCCTTTAATAATCAACTTCTTTGGCAGGCCAGAATCCAGCTGGACATGCAATATTTACATATCAAAATCCCTACAGTGTTCATCATATTGAAAGCAAGTGAAAATATATATATATGTATATACTATATATACACATATGTATATAGATGTATATACTGTCTTAATATATTAACAAATATATATGCATTTGTATATATATTAAAAGTGAATTTCATCTTTGTCAGACTCAGGTGATTCAGGCCTTGAGACGCTAAAAATATCCTGACATGGTATTTGGGGAGGTACCTGAAGTGGCATTTGGGTTTTGGGAGACGAGGTCTGTGGCACACTTTTTTTCTGAGAGTATTTTTAAAATTTCTGCCACTTGCTTTTCGAGGGCAGTCATTCTGCAGCTGAGCAGCTGAATGTCCTCTTTGAGTTCATGTTTCACTTCCTGCAGTGTGGTCTGTAAGGCCTGCTCGGGGATGGGATAGAAAGGGTGCTTGGCATCAGCCTGAATGGGGCTGTGCTCTAGTGGACTTCGAGCTTCACCAGCATTATCCAAACGAAGGTCACTTTTTGTAATTCCACTGTCACAAGAATCTGTTTTCCTTAAAGGGTTTTTGGTCATGCTGCTCTCTGAATCGCTGCCCTTGGGGTCATCTGACAATAGCCCCATGGACTCAGCTTTTGTGACATTATTCCAGTCTTCCTTTTTCTCCTCCTGGGCTCCCATATTATTCTTGAGTCGTAACCACCCTTTCCCACTTCCATTCTTCATTCTTATGGGGCTGTTGACTTTGAGACATTTGGGGTCAGCACCTCCATTGGGCTTGAGTTCCAGAGCATCACGGTTGTTTTGTTTGATGGACTCACTGGTTTTAACATAGGCCAGAGAGGTCTGAATAGGTGTGATCTGTGACACAGTGACCACACTTGTGCCAGTTATGGAGGCGCCATTCTGTAAGGAGCGACTTTCGACCTGGAGCTGGTTTCGGTCTGGGTCACTCTGTGTTGACCCCTGATTTCGAAGCTCTTTCTGCTGCTTAAATTTCTGGAAGAGTTTTCTGACTGGATGGTCCACAGGGATGCTGAGGGTGACTTCATTTTTCTGTCTGAGGCGTTCTTCCTCCTCTTTTCTTCACATCACTGATTTTACGAAATATGATCTGTGGAGGGGGATAAATAGTGAAAACCTGATTATAAAAATGGACATTTAAAATGAGAGACAAGGAAAACACACTTATTTTCCTGAAAGGAACTTTTGGATATAGTCTAATAAAATTTCTTTAGGGAAAAATATTAATTTTTTTGGGTCACACAGGCGATGCTCAAGGACTACTCCTGGCTCTGCACTCAGGAATTACTCCTGGCATGGGTGCTTTAATACTGAAAACCAAATAAAAGTACATTGACTGAACTAAAACTGTATTTTTGTTCTACTTGCTTACGTATCTTAAGAAAAAAGATAGTCAAAAAACAACTGAATAGAGGGACTTGCATTTTAGTTTATGCTCACATTAAAAATATATATATATTAATATTACAAATTTATGTATATATGCTAAAAATAAAAATTTTTCAATTATTTTGCAATGTATTACTAAGTCTGTACTTTCCTTTTGTCTATAATATGAATCAAAACTATTTTTAAGGCCACCCTTATTACCACACTTGATTTATTTGTTGCTATTGTCATACCTTTTGTCACAAATAGCAATAGTTCTAAAATACTGGAAAGCAAGGCAGTTTACTAGTATAGGTTGGTAACTCCAAGTTTGACCGAAAAAGATTTGCCTACTTATGTGAATCCAGAGAATGGAACAAGCATGTTTAAGTACAACTTCCTGGGATTTAAGTACCATCTTAATATACAGACTTTGATTCAAATTGCTCTATAGTAACAGAAATAACTGCATTGAAAATGCACAAATTTTATGCCACTAAAACATTTAAATATGAGTAAAAGTGTTATCCATAACATTCTTTCATGGGTTCGCAGTCAGGCTCATCAAACTCCAATATTTTAAAATTTAAATATTAATGATTTAAAAGAAAAGATATGTGTCATATTTATGAGTATACACTTATAATAAAAATTCATTTTACTTAAAGTATTTTTGGGCTAGAAGGATAGCATAGAGACTAGGGCAAATGTTTGACATATAGTCAACCTAGGTTCAGATCTAGCACCACATGATTCCCTGAGCGCCACTGTGTATAAAACCAAAAAAACACCTAAAAACACCAGGTGTGGTCCTGGAAGCACACAGCACAACCAGGATGGGTCAGTCTCAGCAAAATCACATCCTTTTTGCATTAAACCACCAACCTGGTTGACATTCCTCTGGGATTTCTAACCTTAATATAAATCCAACAACAACAAGAAAATTAAATAATAATGGTAAGAACTTAAAAGACATCCCATAGACTAGAGAAATATTTGTCCACCATTCGTTTGTTAAGGGTTAATATTCAATATAATGTAAAACAGCGATAGACCATTACAAGAAAAAATCAAACAAGCTCATCAAAAATAGTAGAAATTGATAAAGAGAAATTTCCTTCAAAAAAGATAGCCAAATGGTAGATGAAAATATGCTTCGTGATCACTCTTCTTCAGGGAAGTACAAATAAAAAAATGAGTTATTATCTCTCACCAGTGGGACTAGAACACATCACAAATCCCAAAAATAACCAGTTTAGTATAGATGTAGAGAAAAATAGACCCTAATTCATTGCTAGAGGGAATGTTCAGTAGCTCAACGTCTTCAGTACAATATGAACACCTTAAACAAAAAACTAAATGTTGAACAATTTCACTAATTGACATCTAGCCAAAAGACCCAAAAACACAGTGTAAAAAGTATTTATACTCCTGTTTATTGCAGTACTATTCACAGTAGCTTAAATCTGAAAAAAAACCTCTAGTGTTTAAGAATAAATGACTAGATAAGCAAACTATAATGGGCAGACAGACAGACAGATAGATAGATGATAGACTGATAGATAGATGATAGGTAGATAGACAGACAGACATACATACCGACAGACAGACAGAAAGATAGATAGATAGGATAGATAGATAGATAGATAGATAGATAGATAGATAGATAGATAGATAGATAGATAGATAGATAGATAGATAGATAGATAGATAGATAGATAGATAGATAGATAGATAGATAGATAGACTGATTGATTGATAGATATAGACAGACAAATATCAATCTATATCTATGTTTGGAATGCTACTTTGCTTCAAGAAACAATAACATCATGCAATTGACTGGTATGCGGCTGAATCTGAGAGAATCATGTTCAGTGAAATCAGGAGACAGAGAAGGGCAGACAGAATGATCTACCTCATAAGTGAGATATAACAAAACAAACTAAGGGCATAAAAATAGCCAAAGGCAACATAAACTGAGAACTGGTCTTCAGTAGGATTCTTACCACATGGAAATGAAGAGGGTTACAGGATGGGGGTGGGGTAAACGGGAACAAAGGTGGGAGGAAGTGGATAATATGGGGAAGGTGTGGCACTGATTCTGTTATATATGAAACCCCATCATGAACAATATTAAAACCACAGTACTAAACATTTTCTTTTTAATTTTAGGGGTATCTTGCAACTATAAAGAGAAAAAAAAGTACTGACTATAAGTAGCATTTATATTATCAGAGTTAGAAGCAAATTTAGTGAAAGTTTCATTTGGAATTCTTCTGAGGAACAAAATAATAATAGGTAAGGATCTCAAGGAAAATTCAATAGGAATTTATATTAGATAAACTAGCTTTCAAAACTAGAAGATTTTTATGGTACCAAAAATTACCTTCTTCAACCTCTCTCATTAAATTGTTTGCTAGATTTAAAATATATGTAAAAATAGGGGTGCCCCTAACTCAACTATCAATATCTTTGTAAATCACACTTTAATAAAATTTTTGATATGTGGAATATTTAGCTCCCAGCAAAAATAAACCTTCAAATTATATTGATTTCTCTCAAGCTCTCATAAATTTTTTTTTATTAAAAAACACTTTAATAATCACTTAGGAAGATTCAACAGCTTCTAAGAGTAATCTGTGGTCATTGACTTTTATACCAGAAACTTAACTAATGATGATCACTGCTACAGGAAGAGAACAATCCTCCACCTAAGAGCACATTATATAAATTGAGATAGATGCACTAATGCAATTTATTATAAGTAGTAATGAATTCTATTTTTAAACAAATTTCTTACTTTTGTAACTTTCTAAAGATCATATTTTTCTTTTCTATTAGCACATATAATTGTATCATTTTATAAGATGTAATATGAGAGGCACCAAGAAAGATAGTACACCCTATAAGGTGCTTGCCTTTATGTGCCCAACCAAATTTAACTGGGTGTTCTATGTTCTTATTGCTAAATTTACTACCCTAGAGGTACTCAATAGACAAAATTTACAACCCTATAGCTATGTAATTGATAAGGATGCTACCAATGCTCCAATGGCCTCATGTGCTGCCATTTAAAGTTCATGGCTTATAGAATTGAATTAGGCACTTATGTCTGCAAAGACTGACAATTGTTTTGGTTTTTTTTGACAATTGTTAGCATGCTGGAAACATAGCATTTTTTAAATATTCGGCATAATTTTTTAAGTTTTCAATATAACTGTCAGACCAAAGTTACATATGGAAATTATGGCTTATAAAAATGTTCTTAAAAGGTTCATTTGTATCACTTGTCTTCCCGTTGTTCATCAATTTACTCAAGCGGGCACCAGTAACATCTCCATACATCCTGTCACATGCTAGTGTAGCCCAAGGACTTCTGCTTGCTCCAGGCACATAAAGAGCCTTAAACCATCCCATCAGGTCATGGAATAAGGTCTACAATTGTTACTGGTATTTGGCATATCAAATACGACATGGGTGGCTTGCCAGGCTCCATCGTGCAGGTGGGATACTGTTGTAGCTGCCTCTCATTTCGTGCATTTATTGATGAATGCACGAGCCGGGCTTGTGATCAACTATTCTGCTGGTTGGAGCTCCAATGAGTGGGGAGCCCGGATGTGGAAAATGGCGGCCCTCATGGTGTGGGGGGTTCCTCTGGCTTTTTGCGAGGCTCTGCTGGGGTGGTGGGCCAGGGCTAGGACCCATCTTCCCTCCCAGGCGCCTCGTGATCCACCCCATCTTAAAAGGTTACATATATGAAAGAGATTGCTTATGGCCTAGAAAGACAGAATAGCATTGGTGAGTGTAGGCTTGGCACACAGCCAATCAGGGTTTGTTCCATGCACAACATAGTTCCCACTGAGCACTGACAGGTATGGCACAAAGTCCAAAAAAAGAAAAGAGGTTACTTACACCTATGCAGTATCTCATTAAAGGTCATTACTTGTATCACTTGTCTTCCCGTTGTTCATCGATTTGCTCAGGCAGGCACCAGTAGCATCTCCATATGTCCTGTCACATGCTAGTGTAGCCCAAGAGCATCTGCTCGCTTCAGGAACACGAAGAGCCTCAAACCATTCATTCAGGTCATGGGGATGAGGTCTAAAACTGTTACTGGTTTTTGGTATATCAAATACGACACAGGTAGCTTGCCAGGTTCTTCCGTGTGGGTGGGATACTATACAGCAGAATCTTTATTATTACCTTAGAGCAGATTTTTTTCTCTGGTGCTAAGGACACAACCTAGAGCCTCACACACACAAAAACAGGCACTTAACTGCTTAGTTACTGTCATGGACCTGAACAACAATTTTGAGACAACTCAAAGGAAGCAAGAACGGCCATGGAGATTGGTCAATCTTCCTTGACATAAAATTCCTTTGAGAGCATCTCTGGGCTGGCTTTCAGTAAAGGGAGGTCCAAAGTCCCTCTCAGCAATTTCATTTTTTTTTTTTGCCCAGGTCAAACCAGCAACATTCTCTAATATATTCATGAAGGCTCAAAGGGCTGGTCCATCACTTCCACCAGCAGCTACAAAGTTTCCACAGTTGAACTGGATTCTGGACCAGATGCTGTTTCAACAACCATGCAAGGGTGCTCTCAAAGGTAGGGGTGAGCAATCGTAGCTCCAGGCTCTGAGAGGCTCAGCCTCCAGCCCCAGGAAGACCCCTCGGAAGCCTGTGGCCTGGGGACAGCCACTTCCCTCTGGGGACCCAGCAGAGCTGCCCAAGCTCCAGCTCCACCACTGACTTGGCAGCCCCCTGGGCCCCAGGGCCCGGTGCAGGGCGCAGAGCAGCAGCACTGCGGCTGCCATGTTGGCATTAAAGATCATAACCACTGGGGCCAGAGCAATAGCCCAGCAGGTGGGACATTTGCCTTGCACGCGGCCGGCCCATGCCGGCAGGGGTCCCGACCTCGGCATCCCATATGGTCCCCCCGAGCACCGCCAGGAGTGATTCCTGAGTGCAGACTCCAGGAGTAATCCCTGAGCACGCCGGGTGTGACCCAAAAAGCAAAAAAAAAAAAAAAATCATAACTACTTTATTCCAATATTATAGGAAACCAAACAGGTATACGGTTTAAGATGTTTGACTTAAGTCACAAAATGAATAAATGTATGTGGTTTGCATATAAATCTAAAGAATTTGATCCCAAATATTCTGACTACTAGATTCTATTGCAGCTTTGCAGGGTAAATTGCACCTCATTACCAGAAAGACGTTATATTCAATAGTATAAAGCTCCGCTTTATACTCAGTTAATAAGTTCACAGAGCATTAGTCACACAGGACTGTCCCTAAATAATATTAAGTTGAACAGATGCTTGAATGTTTATGCTTATTGGGTAATTGTTAGCCTTAACAGCTGGGAAAAACTTCAGCAAGCAGTTTGCAAAAAAATCCTCTCTATTTAAAGATAAAAATATGTAAACACTAATTTGCAAGTTATTTGCACCTTTGTGTTTATAGCAGCATTATTTAGCATTATTCCATGTCTACATCATTATTTAATAATAAGGATATGGAAACCAACTAAATGTATGCTCACAGATGAGTGTATAAAGGAATATCACTCTGTTATTAGTAAAGAACAAAACTGTACCTTTTACAGTTTTGTAACATGGATAGAAGTTAAGGTGATTCTGATACAGTGAAATGAGAATGTAAAAGATAATTTCTGTCTGATTTCAGTCATATGTGGAATATAAAAAACCAAATTTAACAAAACATACCAAAATAATTTTTAGATTCTAAAAAATATGTTAATTCTAGAGGAAGGGAAAGGAAGTGGGAAGGGCAGACTGATGGAATGGATCTGACCTTGGTAATAGCATAAGAACTCTTCTGATAGGTAAAGTGAAACTGATATATATATAGTTTCAGACATGTGACGTGTAGGCCCCAATTTATATAGGATTGTAAACCTATAATGAGAAGTCTGTATTTAAAGAGAAAGTGTCCTTATACACAAGTAGCTCAAATGTTTTATCTCCCAATTATATTATTTTACACTTTAAAACACTAAATTATTAGCAACAACAAGTAATAACCCTATATTTCAATGATAAAGCCAGTAGCTTTGCTTCATATGGAATACATTCCACCATCCTGCATCAGTTCTAGCACTGTATGTCTAAACCTGGCTATGAATAACTAGAAATCATGGTGCTTCAGTATAGTATAATTAAAGAAAAAGAATAAGTGTCATCATTCTATAACTTCCAGTTGCCTTCAAGGAAATCCTTGTATTTTTTAAAATTTAAAAAAATTTAAAAAATTTTTTAATTATATGTATGTATATATATATATATATATATATATACATATATATATATATTGAATTCATTACATTTGTGAAAAGTAAGAGTTCGGGAGTGTAAAAATGTCATTTTATCCTGAGACTTTAATGTCATCCTAATCTAATATTTATTTATTTATTTTTAAAATTTTTATTACATCACTGTGAGATATACAATTACAAAGATGTTCATGTTTGGGTTTCAGTCATACAGTTTTCTAGCACCCATCCCTCGACCAGTGCCCATTTCCCAGTGTCCCCTGATTCCTCCCCCCCACCCCTCCCCAGCCTGCCTCTATGGCATCACTTTTCCTCTTATCTGTCTCTTTCTCTCTCTCTCTGTCTCTCTGTCTCTGTCTCTATCTCTCTCTCTCCCCTCTCGCTCTCCCTCTCGCCATTTTTCTTCTCTCTACACATTGTGGCTTGCAATACATACATTTAGAGGTTATCATGTACATCCCTTTGCCTACATTTAATCCTTCAGTTCTAGGCTTGTATTATCATTTCCGACAATTATTGTTGCACTATTCTGACAAGACCTCCTGGTTCTTTCCTAGCCTTGGATATTTGAATCATACTATTTTTTTTTTACCCTGGAAAATAAATGCAGCCATTCTATATCTGTCCTTTCCCTCTGGCTAATTTCACTCAGCATGATTCCCCCATGTGCATCCATCTATAGGCAAACCTGAAACCATGAATTACTCGAAGAAAATATAGGAAAATCTTCCATCACATTGAAGCTAAAGGCATCTTCAAAGATGATACACCACTAACAAAGCAATTGGAAGCATAAATAAACATATGGGACTACATGAAACTAAAGAGCTTCTGTACCTCAAAAATAATGGTGACCAAGAGACAAAGACAATCCATAGAGTGGAAAGAATATTAACTCAATACTCATCTGATAAGGGGTTAATATCCAGGAATATCATGGGTTGGTAAAACTTTACAAGAAGAAAAACAGCCAACCCAATCAAAAACGGGAGAAGAAATGAATAGAAACTTTCAAAAATTCGAATAGCCAAAAGGCATATCTGAAAAAATGCTCATCATCACTAATCATCAGGGAGATCCAACAATAATGAGATATCATCTCACACCACAAAGACTGGCACATAGCCAAAAGATGAAGAACAAGTGCTAGTATGGATGCGGGAGAAAGGGACTTTCATCCATTGTTGGTGGGAATGTCCATTGGTACAGTCATTTTGGAAAACAATATGAACATTCTTCCAAAAATCAGAAATTGAGCTCCCATTTGACCCAACCATACAACCCCTGGGAATATACTCCTGGGAGGCCAAAAACACACAACAGAAACAATTCATTTGTACTTGGTTAATATTTTGTTTTGTTTTTGAGCAATAGCCAGTGGTACTCAGGCTTACTCCTGGCTCCTGAACTTAGGGAATCACTCCTGGAGGACTTGGGACACTTTTATATCGTTCTAGGAATCAAAACCTAGGGCAGTTATAAGCAAGGTAAGTGTCCTACCCATTTTATTGTCCTCTGGCTCTATAGATGGATTTTTTCTGTTTATTGTTGATAATGATATTTTCTCAAGGAAATAAACATTAAAGATTCACCCATAAAATTATTTTAGAAAAATCTTGAAGGAGCAAAAGTTTTTCAATCAATTAAAAATGCCTTTTGGGATTATTGATATGGATATGATATTAAAAAATCCGTTTTTAAAATCAAGTATTTGTATCATAATATCCAAGGTCAGGCAAAACATGAATCAGGAGGTCTTGTCAAAGGTGGAATCTACCACAAACATGCAGGAGTCAGAGATTAGGTAAGATGGAGAAGGGAACAATGTACTAATAATTGCCGAAAGTGATAATACCAGCCTAGAACTGATCATTGAATACAGGCATAAAGATACATATAATAACCTCTAAATATATATACTTCAATCCACAATGTGTAAGAGAAGAGGGAGACAGGGAGAGAGAGAGAGAGAGAGAGAGAGAGAGAGAGAGAGGGAGAGAAGAGAGACAGAGAGGAGATAAAGAACCTGCCATAAAGTCAAGCTAGAGGAGGGTGGAGGAACTGGGGTTATTGGTGGTGGGAAATGGGCACTGATAGAGGGATGGGTGCTGGAACACTGTATGACCGACACTTAACATGAACATCTTTGTAATTGTATATCTCACGGTCATATAATAAAAATATTTTTAATTAAAAAAAAAAATCAAGTAATTGGTTTCCTTATCAGAATTAATAAGCTAAAATTCTGTCAATTTATTGTATTCTCTGGTTTCACAAAGGCAAATCAAATTACTAATGAACACAATAAAAATTAAGGACCACATACATATAGAAAATTGCAAATAAGGCTATGATTCCAGTCACACATTGATTGGTAGAATGCACAATAAACTACTGTTCCTATCAGCAAATAGGTTTATTTCATTTAAGCTTTCTTCCCCCTGCTTCATTATGTTCCAAAGAGCCTATGCTGGAAGGCTTAATTTATTTAAATGATAAAAGCTTCTTAAACTTAACAGGGAACATAGCCAACTGAGCTTTCCATTTCAAAAATAGGACATCTGATAAAGAAAAAGTGATACCAAAATTGAATAATTTGAATGTGAACTGAATTTCAAAATCCAATAAAGTCAGAGGGGAAAAAGTTAGAATCATTGTTTAATGGCATGGGTTTTAGTATTATTAATTCAACGAAGTGCAGAGGTGTTTTCTCAAATGGCCCATCACTTTCCAGATTCAGAATCCAGAGAATTGACTAGGAATTTGTTGCACGTGGTGATGAAGCAAGAACTCTAGTTTATCTGACTCCATGGGAACTAGTTGATTTAATTTTTGTTTCTACAAACTTAGTTTCTAATTCTAGCTCTAGTCTTTTCAATCCATTATGACCTGAACTACTACAACAAAGTGATATTTATTAAAGACTATCATGCATGTATTAGAGAATATAAGGTCATCCTAACAAACACCACAGTAATTGTGCTGTATCAGATGGCCATTCAACAACTTTAATTTGCAAAGGAATAATAACAAATCTGCACCATTCTCTTAATATGGCTACCTTTATATACTTAAGCCATTTACAAATCTATAAGTTCATCAAGGTCAAGTAATGTGTTAGAAACCTAGTGCCAAGTATTAGTCCCCAAATAAAATCTGAGAAATGGATTAATTTACAAATATAAAGATTCACAGTCATGGGGCAGAGCTGCTACTGGTCTCCCTGTGCCTAGCTGCTTACAAGGCGCCCGGGAGGGATGGCGGATTCTGAGCCCTGGGCCGCCACCCCAGCAGAGCCTTGCAACAAGCTAGACGACACCCCCACTCCATGAGGGCCTCCATTTTCCACATCTGGACTTCCCTCAGAACTCCACCCAGTAGACCAGCTTATAACAGCCCAGCTCATGCGGCTGCAGTGGGTCGCTCATTTCCCATCACTAAATGCTGGATTTAGAGATGACTACAAGAGTATGCTACCCGCACGGCAGAGCTGGTAAGCTACCCATGTTGCATTTGATATGCCAAATACCAGTAATTATAGACCCCATTCCCATAACCTGGATGCAATGGTTTGAGGCTCTTTATGTTCCTGGAGCAAGCAGTTGTGCCCTTGGACTCTACTTCTGCATGAGACAGGACATATGGAGATGTTACTGATGCCCGCTGGAGCAAATTGATGATGACCGGAAGACAGTGATACAGTGATAAAGAAAAAGAAAAGATAAAAATCAAGGGAGGAAGGAAGGAAGAAGGAAGGAAGTGAAGGAAGGAAGGAAGGAAGGAAGGAAGGAAGGAAGGAAGGGAGGGAGGGGGAGGGAGGGAAGGAAGGAAGGAGGAAGGAAGGAAGAGGAAGGAAGGAAGGAAGGAAGGGAGGAAGGAAGGAAGGAAGGAAAGAAGGAAGGAAGGAAGGAAGGTCTTCTTGAGGGTGGTTAACAAGATGCAAATATTGAAAATTCTAGAATTACTGATGCAGCTACTGATTCACTAATAAAATATTCTTGGCTCCATTTTTATACCAATTCTCCAGGTTTTTATAATATGAAAATATGTTCTTCATAAGAAACAAAAAGTTTGTAAACTCTACCTCTGATGCAAGCACAACTGAAATATAGTAGCTCAAAGCATGTGTTTCTACTATAAAAGGTTTTTATTCTATATAATAATAATAACTACTCTGCATTCAGGAATTACTCCTAACAATGCTTGGGGACTATATGGGATTCCGGGATCAGACTGGGTCACCTTCGCGGTAAGACAAACGCCCTCTGTGCTGTGCTCTCTGGCCCCTATTTTTTTGTATATTTTTAAAGTTTAAATTGAAACATTTTTTCAGATTTTTTGTCATGTAGTGTTCCAACATCCATGCCTCCACCAGCACATTTCATCACCAATGTGCCCCTATTTCCCCACCCCACTCCCACAAACTCCCCTCTATGGCAGGCACTCTCTTGCTCTCTCTGCTCTCTCTTGCTTTCTCTCTCACTCTCTCTCTCTCTTGCTTTCTTGCTGTCTCTCCCTTTGCACATTCTGGTTAATACAGACCACACTCAGTTTCAGTTTTATCCAGTTTTATTTCATTTTAATTTTTCTCAGTTGGAGTTTTTACCATTCCTTGCAGTGAGGCTCTGGCTGCTCCTGTTTATTATGTTGCCCTTTGGGCCATATCTGGTGGTGCTCAGGGCTAATGTTGGCTCTGCACTCACTCCTGGTGGAGTTGAGGACCATATGGGGTGCCAGGAATTTAACCTAGATTGGTGTGTGCAAGCACTCTACCCACTGTATTATCACTCCAACCCCCACATCCCCTCCCATTTGGGGGCACACCTGGTGTCGCTCAGTGTTTATTTGTAGCTCTGTGCTCAAGAATCACTCCTGCGTGCCTGACACATTTGAAGGTAAAGACAAAGTGGCTTGCTTCTTCCTGAATCTACAAGCAATGCATGTTTATAGTACTCTGGATGGCTACACTCAATGAAAGGGACACAAACAAAAAGAACTGTCTTAGGTGTTTTTTTTTTTTTTGCTTTTTGAGTCACACTGGCGATGCTCAGGGTTACCTGGCTCTCACTCAGGAATTACTCCTGGCTGCAGGGGGACCATATGGGATGCTGGGATTGAACCTAGGTCGCATGGGCCGCCGCGGCAAGGCAAACACCCTACCCGCTGGGCTATCACTGGGCCCCAGCTTTTACACTTTAAAAACAAATCTACATCTGACAGAGCCTGGCAAGCTACCCGTGTTGTATTTGATATACAAATACCAGTAACAATTATAGACCTCATTCCCATGATCTGATGGAATGGATTGAGGCTCTTTATGTTCCTGGAGCAGATTCCCTTGGGCCTACTTAGCATGAGAAAGGACATATGGAGATGTTACTGGGGCCTGCTCGAGCAAATCAATGATAAACGGAAGACAGAAAGAACTAAAATAAATTCCAGAAGAAACAATATCACATTTCCATTGTACAGCTGGTATGGTCTAGGATCACTTTTTAAATAACACAGTAATCGATCAATTACTCTCTGTCTTGATTTCTAGTCTCAGACTTCTGCAACCATTTAATTCTTTACTATTATGTGTCAAACATAATAGTGTTCCATGCCAAAAGAAAAACCACAGGATAAAAATAAAACTCTGTTACTTAATAAAACAGGAATCCCACTGTGGTGCTGTCCAACCTTCCTTTCCAACCTGTTTCTTTACTTCTCACTTGACTCTACATAGCAGCTACACTGAATCACTTGAAATCCAGAATCTACTTGCAATATTGCACATATTGTTTTCCTACTGTTCACTGTGGGGAGCTCTTACTTATCCTTTAATACTAAGTTCAATAGTGTTTTTTATGAGGAAGGATTAGCTACATAATCTGTAAGACCCAATAAAAAGACAAAATTTTCAGGGCCTATAAACTATGCTCAAATTATAGCATAGCATATTTACTAATAAGAAGCAGCATTGTTAACATAAATAATCCTTAAATTAACTTGAAGTTCAATTCAGTACTTATCAAAATTGTAAATTCTACGCTCTCATAAATTGAAATCTGAATCTAAAATCTAGATGGTAATATAAAAGCTATACAAAGCTAAAATAATATAAAAATAATGTGGAGACAAGAAATATTGGTCAATATTGGAGTAAATCTTTGAACATTAGTGGACATATTAGTGTAGCAATATTGCTAAGAACAAAACCTTGATTTCAGGACAGTTGTAAACTGATTCCCCAATTTTAAAACAACTTAGATATATGTGGATATATAAAGACTCATACTTCCTAAGGCATTTAGTTTTAAGGGCAGAGGTAAAGCACTGAAGCACACCTGTTGTTGCTCAGGGACTAATCCTGACTCAACACTCAGGAATTTCTCCTGTTGGGCTTGGGGGACCGTATAGGATGCCAGAGATCCACTGTGTACATGTAAGCTACTACATGCTGTACTGTCACTACAGCCCTCATATTTGTCATTTTTGAAAGATATTATTAAGCTAGAGTGATAAAGATATTAGGTGCTGGCATACTAACAAACATTTTAAGGCCAAGAAATAGTGCACGGTTTAAATGTCCTTTTTGGCATCTGCAGACCCAAATTTAAATTCCTAGAACCACATGTGTGGCTTCCAAAGCATTGCCAGAACTAGGTGTAAGCTTTGAACACTGCTGGCTTGCCCACATCCCATAACCTACATTAAAACAAATAAATAGATAGATAAATATGGGAATAGATAAATAAATAGATGGATACATAGATAAATAAGAATAGATCGATCACTGCAACAGGATCAAAAGTCCCAAAACTAGACCCATGACCGATGGTCAATTATTTTTACTCAGGTTCCAAGGCAAATCATTGGGGGCAAAAATTTCAACAAATGAAAGTGCGGGAACTGGGTCATTATTCACAATAAATGAATATTCTAACCTCATTTAATATAAATGTTACAAGTAATAGCTCAGAGATCATAAATGCAAGTGCTGAAATTAGTTTTGTAGCTATGCCTCAATGAAAATAAAGGCACAATTTTAATAATCTTAAAATAGGTTAAAGCTTCTTAGAGATAGGAATCACAAGTCAAAAATTCTTCAAATAACAATTGAATTTGGCCAAAATTAAGAAAATTTCTTCAGAGGCTACTACCAAGAAAGTAAGATAGCCCACATTTGCAAAGTATATACTTGATTTATATGGGTGCCATATACAGAATACATAAAATATTACAACATGAAAATGATAAATATGTAATATAGACATGTTCCTAAATATTTTCAAGTGGACCAACTTTGACTATTTGGTACTTTCTTAACTATTGGGGAAATAGGTTGTTAATTTGTTGCTTTCTATCTAATCTCTCTAAACAGAGTTACAGCATTGAAAGGCAATCACATGTAGCAATCTAACACTTTGCATCTTTCCAAGGTCTCAAGCATCAAATTTTTTATTTCCTAATTAGTCTAATGAATAACCTGGTGGCTGAGCCTAATTCTCTTACCAGGATTAAGCTGATGTCCAGTATCATTGCAGTCTATGCACTTGAAAGTTAAGAAATTTGTGAGGAATAAAATCACCTTATTTCTAAGTTCTTATCCTAGCATACTCAACTTCAAAGAGGGCAAAACTAATTTTAAAAGTACTATTAGCTCCCACCGAAACTGTAAGACTACAGTTTCAAGTATTGGCATGGTGCCTACAACAACACCATTAGATATATTTGGCATATTTATTAAATACCTTAATACATATTATGGCTATAGAATTATACATAGTATATATAAATATTCTAGTTTTAAATAAATCAACACAAAACACAATTAGTGAAATTGTGCCAAATATTTTATGGAGAATTTTCTCATTTCATTTTAATTTAGATCCATTATAGAGACTAAAAATATGGAGACATGGAAAGAATTGGAAAAAAATTCTTACTCTACATGGTTAATGCAGGATTTTCAACCCAGGTCTATTTAATTTAAGAGCTATGCTACTTGATTGAACAACAACTTTAGTTTCTTAAGTTCATAAAGATGCAAAGAATCTATGGGATAAACGTTCTAACAAGCTGGAACAAAAGGAATTAAACAAGAGGTAAGGTTGACTTACTTTCATAATGTATATTTTTGAAAATAACGACTCTCAAGTTGGACATTAAACAGACAAGTATACACCATTATAATCTTCCAATGGGGTGCTGCATGCAAAAGGAAATATGATGTGGCCTTGGAATCGTATATCTCACGGTGGTATAATAAAACACTTTTAAAAGGCAACAAGATGTTATGTAGCACTGAGAAAATATGATACTTACATTGTAGATTACATGGTAGATTACTATAGATGCATTATTAATAATGTTTTAATGGATGTTATTAAATAATATTATTATTAAATAATTTTCTGCAATGCTTAATAAATTAGGTAGGTAATTTTATTATTCCTACTTGACAGATGAAAACCAGAGAAGTCATGGTCACGTAATATTCCTAAATTCACTTAATAAATGGCCAAGTTGAAGTGAAATTATGTCCTGGGATTAACTCCAGCTTCCTTCCTTATTCCATGCTTCCATTCTTTCATATTTAGGTGAAGGGAGGCAATGTTTGGATTACATCTCCACTCTGAGGTGGGCTCTCAGGTAGCACCAGCATCATACCCAAGCAAAATAACTGCCTTAACTTATGAATCATCTCTCTAGCCCCTGCTGACAATCCTAATACTATTATATAACTATTTTGGTTTACTGATACTTTTACTATAGTCCCATATTAAGATCTCATTTATTAATCTTTCTTTGTCCCAAGGAATACATATATATATATATATATATACATATATATATATACATATATGACTTTACTCTTCTGTCTTATAAAGATAGTTGTTTAAACGCAGAGCAATTACTTACTAGGGTGCTTAAAGTTTTTTTGGTTAACTTAAAAAGGAATTCTTTGCAACTTTTTGTTGGAATGAACCTATGTGCAAATCATATAATCCTCCCGGACTTTAATTTCTTTTTAAAACTATGATGAGGTTACTAGGCTTAGTTATTTCCAGCTCTAACTATCTTCAAATATATAAAAATAAGAAGCCATTACATGATTCTAATAAAATACAGCAAACTAAACTTTGTAAGACTTTTATTTTATGCTCCTGAAATTATTCCTAATATAACTTCTCACTAGAAGATAACACTTGTCCCATTTTCTGGTGTCAAGAATTTAACATCAAGCCCTGCTGAGGCTTTCTCATGACCCTCAGAACAATTATAAATCTAGGGATACAGGTGCAGTTTATATTTGTGTGTTATCTGCTTCTTCCTGAGGGAACTGTTTACATACTCTGAACTTAGATAAAATGAAAATTTGCTACTGGTACCAAGGTTTTGCTTCTAAACTTTGCTGCTGTGTAGTTGAATTGCTGTGCCTAGAATTGAGCATTAGCTAATAACTCTGTCCTTACAGTGTTAAACTTCTTATTAGTTATTCCAGTAAGATGAGCATGAGATTATACAGTTGTTTCTTTTGGATGTTGCAAATGTCAGGATGTTAAATTTACAACTACAGAAACAGTAGTTCTCAGCTTCTAATCTGTCGATATATGGCATGCATCTGCCCACCAACACGCACGTACATTGCTACACAACAGATAGAAGTCTTCAGAAGTAGCTTGAGCTACTGCTGGAAAGTGTGAATAAAGATTTTTGAATGCTACTAGGGCAAAGAATTAAGTAGATTATGTAAAAAACCAAAATTGGATATGTGATACAAATAGATTCAGATGATGGCACCAAATTACTATGTTAAGCTAAATTAGGTGTATCTGGGATTTGTTTTGTTAGGAAATATTTTTAGACAGCCATAATATTCTAACTGTCATAATATATCATTAGTTGTATTTTTCAGTTTGGTAGAGAGTACTCATGTCTTATATATTATACTAATTAGAACTATCTTCTGCCAAGAAAGCTAACATAATATGGATAATTTGAGAAATCTGCCCTAGCTTTAGAAAACAGTAGACTGTCACATACTGATGCATCATATACTTTACCTTTGAGGTAAACATATGCCTGAAAGATAAATGAGAATCTTTAAATGGAAAATTACATGCTTGCCAAGGTGAAAACAAGATAATAGTTGCTGGAGGACACAGAGATGGAAGGAGAGTGAGTATGGAAAGTTCTCATATTTTAGGATCAACTAAGCTCCTGGCACCTCTATTATACACAGAGAACATAATAAATTATTTCAATAAATATGGAGACACATAACGCTTATATGGCTTGGAAGACCACTTCCATAATGGAAGAAATTACTTCCTTTATTTTTTGTACAATTTATTATGAAGCAAAGAAAATATTATAGATCTTTTGAAGAAACTAATGAGATAGTTCTATAATTTCTAGGGAAATGCAACATGCCTGAAATCACACCAAACAATAATAACTAATAAAAATAAATTTAGACTACTATTATCTATATTTTTCCATCAAAAATTATGATTACAGAACACAGAAAGATATATATTATTCTTTCAGGCTACTAAAACAGAATAGCAGAGACTAGCTGACCTACAAATACTTCACAGTGACAATTGGACATTCTCACTTAAGGCACTAGCAGATTTTAATATCTTGCAATGTCCACTTCCTATTTCCCAGAGAACCTTGTTTACTCAGTTCTCACACATGGTAGGAGCAAGGGAGATTTGAAGGGGCCTCTCTGATAAGGGCACTAAGATCACTAAAATAATTCAAATGAAATAATCGATACATGACTTCACTGTGCAATTCCAAGATTATAACTCTCAAAATAAAAAGAACAAAACTAGTATCACGTGTTAGAAGTTGGGATAACAGCCCATCTTGGTGCTGGGTTATTATCCTGAGCAGTCCAACACCAAGATGGAGCTGTATTCACGATAGTTCTAGATCATTGGATATAATGCATTTCTAAAATATTCAATATAGCACACTTATAGATTATACATTTCATTATATCATGAAATATTTCCAATTATAATTTTACCAAGCTCAATGAAAAGTTTACTTAAAGAACAAACTAAGAGTTGTCCTGTATCCGATATATCTTAGCATAGTGAATGTGGACCCTCTCATTTTACAAGATTGTAAAAGCAACAGGGACCAAATAGATGGTACAGTGGGTGGCTCTCCTAAATAATTGTAGATCGGGTCAAACCCTGGTAACTCAATTGTTCCATAAAACTCTTCAGGAGTGATCCTTGAATGGAGAGCCAAGAGTAAGCCCTGAAAACCGCCTGTGACCAACCCTCTTGTGCAACATTATAATGTGTAAGTCAGTATATGGAATTTGTCAAATATATATGTATATATATTTGATTTCTACTGATTTTGTTACAAATTTATGTTTATTTTTTTACAGCTGTTGGCTGTGCTGAAAGGAGGATGAGAATAAATAAAATAGTTTGTTTAAAAATCTGCAAATAATGAGAACGTATTTTCAGCACTATAAGTGCAGAGATAAAGGAATTCAAAGGTTGCTAACAAATTAGAATTTCCTAAAAGACTGCCACCAAAGCACATGACTTTCGATGTTTCATCTCTGATGCTCACATCTCACCAGATATGTTAGCTTGGAAAATTTGAATCATTTCTGCTTATGAAAGAGAGGTTATGATGACAAACAACAGTAACTGAATGTACGCGACTGTTAAGATAAAGATATAATTAACATCTTTGATCATTCTTGGAGCTAATAATCAAACTGCACACAATGCTTCAATAAGTACATGACTTCGATTATTATATTGACTGTGTTCAAACATGGTCTCAATATCCTTTTGCAATTTATTTAAGCTCTCTGTGCCATTTTATTTATTTTTATTTTTGCTTATTGTAATAGTTTTGTAATTGTAATAGTAGCTTTTATTGTTTGTTTTTCTGTGGCTGGAATCTTGGTGCCAAAAAGCAAGAGAGTTCTTAAATAGCTAACCTCCTCCCACACTAGTTCATTAAAAAATCCAAGTAGTTGTATTTCACTAGAGGTCTCAAAGCCTGCAGCTTATGGACATGGCCCTAGTCCCCTAGAGTGGGATGGAGGCGCCAGGGCCGCCACTATTCTGTGTACCTCTCATGTCTCTTAACTGTGCCAGACTAAACTTCACTAAAAGCTGCTTTCAAACAGGGCCGCCTATGCCCTCCCCTCCACCACTCCTCTTCTGATTCCACCAAGCTTGTTACTTTGGCTATGGTTTCCCAGATAATATGTGGAAGAGTGGGTATCTTGTTCATTCATTCATGCATTTCACTAGATGAAGATGCACTTTGCCAACCTTTTAAGAGAATCATAGCTTACTCTTTGCCAATTTTTATCTGTGTGTTTTAATAAATTTCTTGATTTGACATTCAGAGCACTGGGCACAATCACATTTGCCTCAACATCTACTTGAGGGATTTAAGATATAATAGCATTGATTGGGGAGAGATTTTAAGGGTGCTAGGTATTGAGCCCAGGCTGGTCTGTGCAAGGCAAGTACCATGTTGTGCTATTTCTCCGCCTGTCCCCTCCCACTAATGATATTCTTATGTGGTTGTTGGGAATAAATACAATTATATCTAAGATTAATTCAGATATAATTAATATACACCTTGCTGGCAGCTGATTTCACAATCCACACTCCGCAGCTGATAAGATCTCCACCCAGCAGATTAACTAGGCTCCAGCCTATCCAGTGCCCTGCTATATTGTCAGAAACCCAGCCTATAAGGACCCACCCTGCAGAGACCCGCCTTCAGAGGAGAGTATTTCAAGCCCAGGAATGCTTGAGCCCAAGACACAGATACACTCTCAGAGCAGAGTCCAGTTTTCCCGCTGCACGGGCTGCACAGCGGTCAATTAATTTACCTGCAAATCGTCGTGAAATATTCTACCCACTCTCTGAGAGAGGGCCCCACAAAGTAATGAGAATATAGCGCCCACACGGCAGAGCCTGGCAAGCTGTCTGATGTTTGATATGCCAAATCCAGTAACAGAAATGTTTATTTTCCTGACCTCGGAAGAGCCCTTACCACGGCAGTAGTAAGAAAGGTAAACAAGCAGTGCCTGATAAAATTTCACGGCCATCCTAGGCTGCCAAAACGAAGAAGGACCAAAATGACTGTCTGTACTTTCAATGCACGTACACTGGCATCGGAAGCATATATTGAGGATCTGATGCTGCAAGCGAAAAGATCAAGTACGACATCATTGGTCTGACTGAGACGAGGAGGCGCCAGCTGCACTATGCTGTATTTGACACAGAGAAGAATTGTTCCTTGGAACATGCGACAAAGAGGCGCCTGGTGGCAGGTGTCCCTTGTGAACACGAACATGGCTATCAACATTGATTCATTTGAATGCCTAACTAACCGAATAGGACTATTATACTTGAAGAGATGTGGCTCACTGCTAGTACTTATCTTCATTGTCTACGCACCAACATCCACAGATACAAAGAAGATGAAATTGAGAAATTCTAGGGGATTGGAGGAGTTCTATAAAAAGATCACACCTTCTACAAGATCATAGTCGGTGATTTTAATGCCAAGATAGGACTAAGAAGTTCGGCTGGAAGAACTTCACATCGGGACCCAGGCCTAGAATGGAAACAAACAGGGTGAGAGACTATCTGAGTTCATCATGTCCACCAAGACCATTCATGGGAACTCAGAGTTCCAGAAGTCTGAAGTGAAACGTTGGACATGGGAATCTACTGGTGGACAGTTCCACAATGAAATTGACCACATCTTCAATCGACGGTTTTGTCTGACCGATGTTGCTTCGTCCCTAAATTCCAAACAGGATAGACCACCGCCTCCTTCGTAGGTAAATTTCTACTTCCCACAATAGGGAGAAAAAGGCTGCAAAGCTGGAGGAAGAGACCCCCTAGAACGACCACCAACTGGGGAACTCTTTGGCACCATTGCAGGTAACATGGGAAGATAGCCATCATTTCATCTGCACATCACTGAAGAATACAACCGATCGGTCTCAGCACTCTACAAGATTGTGTGAAGAATGCTGAGGCAAAGCACACAAGGATCCTGGTCTATCCAAACTCTGCGTGTCATTCGCCAAAGTGGCAAGGCCATCCTAGGAGACAAACATACTAACCTACAAGCTTGCTAAACGGTGCAGAGAAGTATAAAAGTAGACCTCAAAGACACAAGAGTAGAAATATTGAAGATGCAGCAGAAGCTAGGAAAAGCATTCGCTTCACTGCCCGCCTGTCCTTGCCAACTATAAGACCAGGATGACCGCCCTCCGGCTTGCCCTGATGGATCTATCATATCTTCACAGAAAGGCAAAGGAGAAGATTATCCAGGACTTCTACTCAAATCTCCTTGATGGCCATCTGCACCTGCCTCGGCCATACCAAATTCCACAGATTATACGTCTATTCTCAACGCTCCTCTCCCTTCGAAACCTGACATGCCATCTCGCAGATAAAGAAGGGAACAGCACCAGCTCCAGACAAAGTCAGACCAGAACTACCTAAAGAATCCGCCATCGGTACTCATCATTACACTAGCTCGCCTCCTTCACACGCTACCTGTCTGAATGCAAGGTGCCTCCCAATGGAAAACCAGCAGGATAGTTCATTGTTCGGAAGAAGAGGACATT